>PITB01004267.1:36554-114629 GCA_004024585.1 Paradoxurus hermaphroditus | reverse complement strand
GGGGGGGGGGGCGGGGGGGCGGGTTTCTCCTCCGTGTGTGGTATGAATTTCTATCCCTGAACTACCTGGGGGACAGGTGAGCTCTCAGCCCCTGCAGCTGACCAGGCTGTGCTTGACAACCAGCTAACGACAGAGCTATAGCTGGCATCCCTTCCCTGCGGGACAGTAAGCATCGTCTGGTCCTGCTCATTGACACATTACACCGCAAAAATAGGACAATTCTGAAAATGATAGCGGGGGGAAATGGTTCCTGTAAGTCGGAGGTTCCCAAACTTCCTTGGTTCATGATGCTTTTATTGTCTTGCCATTGTATCACTCGACCAAGAGGTTTCTTGTACTATGTTGTTTTTGTTACCTAACAATTTTTTTTTTATGAAGTAGTTTGGTCAAACAGCCTATGAGTAGTGGTTCTCATAGTACACGGCAGATGGTACTGTGTTTTTCTTAAAAAAACACGTATTTTGTGGGCGTTATGATACTCAGGACACTGCAGCTCACAGTTTGGGAACTATAGCTATACGCAAAAATGCACGTATCCTCTGTGTGTAACTATTCAGATTTGTAGGTGTGTAAACAAAGACCTGAAGGAAACAAAGTAAAAGTTCTGTTTGGCTTATTTTAAAATATTTAAGCCCTTTTAAATCCTGTTTCCCTTCTGATTTATTTCTGATACCTGGGTCTCTGGGTGTGGTCAAGGCTTGTTCTTAGGTCCTTCCTCCAGGAAAGAGCTGGACAGACGACAAGAGGCTGCTGTTCAGCTCTGGGGCAAGAAGAGTGGGGAATTCTGCCCAGGAATGCAGCCTTTGTGACCGAAATTAACTGCGTTCTCTCCTAGGACCATCGGGTGTTTTGGCTGATCACAGGAATTATGTTTATGGGAAGTGGCCTCATCTGGAGGCGTCTGCTGTCCTTCCTTGGACGACAGCTCGAAGCTCCTTTGCCTCCTGTGGTACGTGGTGCGGAGGGCCGGGCTCCTGAGGTCACGGCTCTGCGGCCCTGAGCACGTTACTTAATTTCCGTAAGCCTCCCTCAGTTTCCCCAGCTGTCAGTTGAAGTGCTCGTAAGAGAAATGAGATAATATGTGGAAAGTACTTGTTACTGCGAGCACAGGGCCGGGCACGGTAAACAGGTTAGAAATGCTTACCTGTGGCAGCCCCGCGATGAGTATTACGCCAGCGTTTCTGCTGCGGGCTCTGTCGTAACCTCAGCTGAAACACGGAGCACGTGTTCTCATAGAAGTTTTACCCCTTCCTTCCCTCTCCACTCCTCGTTGGCACCAGGAGTAAGTACTTCAGATCCTGGTGCGAGGCTCGTGGTCCTTTCCTCACCTGGGGCTTGCGTCTCATTTTTCTAGTGGCTTTTCTTCTAAGACAGACACCAACTAAAATAACTAATTTCCCTGCTTTATTTAGATGGCCTCTTTACCCAAAAAAACCCTTCAGGCAGATAGAAGCATGGAAATGAAACACAACTTCCGGCCAGATGGACTCGGATCCACCAGGAGTGTCCTGACCACCCGGTAGAGACTGGATCGTTTTTTTATGGTAGTCACGAGAAACTTCGGATACCTCTATTTTGTCATGGAATCATAGACTTGAAAAAAATCACTGATACTTAAATTATAAGGTTTGATAAAAATATTCGCGCACTCACAATACTAGGACTTACTTGCATCTGCAGAATTGAGTAAAGAAGCAAAAGGCCAAAATTCTGTCCTCCACGGTCTCCCGCCAGGCAAAGCCTGAGAACCTGGCCAGCCCGCAGCGGTGAGAGCAGGGCGCGGAGGCCATTGGGAAGTTCCCGAGAACGGGACTCCCGTGCTGGCTCTCAGGTGACTGGGAAGGTAGGAAAGTGTGTACTAACCTTAAAACAGACTCAGAGTTTGTGCTTCAAATCCATCTTTTCTTGTATTTGCCTCCTTTTTATATAAAGCAAATAAAAAGGAAAGGACAATATCAGCTTACATGGAACTCTGAAACTGTTTTTCTCTGCTTGGCGGAATTAAAGCCTTTGGAAATAGTGTTGAAAGAAACTATTTCCCTTCTGTTACTTGGTGGTTCCCTGACTTTAGACAGAGGGGTCACCTCGACCACCCCACCCCGAAAGAGAAAGTGTACGTAGCCGGGTTAATCTATATGCCCGCACCTCAGAAGCTGACAGATGGGCTTCCTAAAACCAAAAGGTAGATAAAGTTCCGAATTGCGATACCTTTTTGTTTTCAATCAGGCTGGGATTCAAAACAGTGGCTAATATTTGTAAGTCTCAAAGTTGGTATGGTACTTCCCATCTGACTACCACTGTTATATTTTCTGGAGGCTAAATACAGTTATGCAGGAGAACATTATAGCTTTCCTTCCCTTCAGAGTAACAAGCAAGATTCCAGTGTGACCAGTGGTGTTGGGGTTACCGGCTACTCTGATAGGGTGTCCGAGGAGGAAGTTTAGGAGTCCGTTCACAAGTGGTGTGGGGGTAGGAGTAAAAATGCTGTTCCAGGAGCCGATTTGAAAGAAAGCAGCTGAAGCCGTCAGTTTTCTCCCCTCCCAGGTGGAGGATAGAGTGGCCCACAGGCACGCTCTGCTGTGGGTGTTGGAAGGTGGACAGATGTCGTTGCTATCTTGTGTCATAAATATGCTGATTTTCAAGACCAAGTCTCCCCAATAATCCTTGGAATTCATGGGACACTCGGGCCTCGTGGCCTTGCTGTGAAGTAGCTTATGATGTGAACCGTGCCAGGGAGAGAACTGAAAGTCCAGAGGACTTTGATTTGACTTAGATCGGGCACAAAATAGAATTTTGGCCTTTTTCCTTTTGGTGTGACTTAGTTTGCAGACTTGGGTAAAATAATTTTGATAAGTTCCATCTCATCAATAAAAGGGAACTGCAGCTACCTCCTGAGTCTGCAGAGACGTCACCGATGGTTTGTCAGGTTCTTGAAGGTGCTTAAAACAAGTAGAATTTCAAAATGTCAGCTAGCTCTGCTTTGCTGACAGTAAACATACTGAAAATATACGAAGTTAAGTGATTTTAAATGTTGAAGTAGAGTGAGCACATAAACTATAAATAAAACGAGAATAAACCAAACACTTGGTTACATAAGCAAGCAAGTCTCCTCGCCTGTTTAGCAAGTTCAAGGAATGATACTCTTCCTAGACTGTCCATTTTTGGAAGGCCTCTAAGAAAATGTGGCAGAGAATAGAATCCTAAAATGACATCTGAACGCTTGCTTCGTTCTTAGTAAATGGATTGTCCTAAATAACCACTAAGTAAAAAAGATATCGAGGGAGTTATTCTAAGAGTTGTCCACAGCTTTATTTTTTGGAATTGCAGTCTTAAACACTTTAACTTCGGGATTACGTTCATTACTTTAGTGGTGTCTGTGGTACAGAGGCATAAAACCATTCTGATCTTTAGCAAGTCGTTACATATACAGGTAATAGAAAACCAAACTGCAGGTATGTATACGTGTTTTGATATCTTGAAATAAAGGTAACTGAGATAATTAAGTTCGAATTTGTGTTAATGAGATTAAAACCCTACAAAGGTATTTCCCTTTCTCTTATGCATTTCGGAATCAGTGCTGCGAACTACAGATAATAAGAGTCTCATGCGTTATGGGGTTACACTTTCACTCTACTGCCAGCGTGGCCTTCGACAGGAAGAATACAGATTAGCAGGGCTGAATGTCCTATATAAAATCCTCTATGAAAACCTGCCTCCAACCTGCTCCATGTTAACCTTCTCCCCCTGGCGCCCGCTAGCTGGTAGGTTTACACAGGAAGAACGTAAACCGCTAGGTTAAGAGGCCTGTGTTGAAACACTACCACGATCAGTGGAGCGTGGACACGGCGCAGCGCTGGCACGGTGAAGGGACACACCACACAGGAGTCGGTTCCACACTGGGCCTTCTCGGCCTGTGTTAACTCCTTTATGGCCCCTAAAGATAACTAATTCACACAAGGGGAACTACCAATAATTGTTACCTAAATGAAACCCACTGGTATTTGTGCTTCTGCGGCTCCCGAGGGAACCACGCGGCTGGCATACCTCTTTAGGAAAGATGACAGCCGCAGGAGTCAGCCAGAGGTGACTGTGTCCTGTCGTTTCCCTGGACTTCTGTTTCCACGTTCACTCTTCCGCTGGCTTCCTGCGTCTTTGCACCCGTCTCTACTCTGCCTCCAGAGCAGCTGAGAAGGGCTCCTGTCCTCACTCACGAGTGTTCTTCCCCGTTCCGGAACCCGGGCTGCGGGAGGCTGACACGGGGGGAGGGTCCTTGCCCTTCATCGCCGGCAGGACTGGGGAGGGCGTCTCCTCCGACCAGCCGCGGAACGGGAGACCAAGGCCCCTTCCTGCCGCGTGGGCCCCGGCGGCTGCCGCGGGCTCGGGCCGGAGCTCCTTCTGCACCGTCTCTACCACCCTGATGTGGCAGCAGCGCCTCTCGGGAGGACCCAGAGGGAGTGGAGCGGCCCTAGACGCCACGGTTAGGACAGCCGCTTCTACAGAACACTGGAGGGCATGACTAGGCGAGGAGGTCTGAGTCTCGTGTTCATCCTCCACTGCGTGGAACCCTGAAAATGCAGTAACCCTCACGAGGGGACGTCCTTCACCCCTTCCTTCTCACTGCACTATTTCTCTAAGTTTCTTCCTGTATACTGTGCTAGTTCGCTTGGATTGGAGTGGGTCACCATTTTTAAAAGGACACTTTTAGGAGGAATTGTGACAGGTTTTCCAAGAGAGAACCATAGAGCGGCCGTTCCGGGCTTCAGGAAGACTGGCTAGTCCCGTGAAGAGGAGAGACCCTGTACAAAGGGCTGAGCACAGGCGAGTTAGGAATAAGCTTGGAAGCAAGGACTGAACCTCGGGAAGGGGACATGGAAAACCAGAGCACCTGTCACCATCTACTGCGTCGTTGCCCCCGGTGGGAGCCCCGCCTCCAGCAGGACCGACCCGGGCTCCCTTGTCCACCAGCAGGCTCCCCTGGAGGTGACTGGGCGAGGAGAGGGGTGCCGAGTAGAGAAGCTTTAGTCTTGGCCGAGGCTGTAGACGTGAAGGGCCCCGGAGAGCCGGGCTCCCAACGAGCTCCTTCCAGCAGCGACGACAACTTGGTTCTGCAGAGGACAGAAAAGGGTTATTCCTAGCGCCTCAGTTTCTGCCGAAGCCCAGCCATCACGTTACGCTCTAGTGAGAAGACACTGTCTAGATCCCACGTGCTCCCATCTGTGGGCTCAGAAAACCGGGGCTGAGGAAGTTCACGCCAGTCCCTTCGGGGGGGCAGCCCGGCTGCTGGAGACAGTGTGGGGAGCGTCCTTCAGAATTGTCTTCAAAGCCACAACCGGTGTTTAAACATTTTCATCGGCGGCAGGTCTGCGTGCTGGGAGCCTGGATCTGATCCTAACCCAAGGCCGCTCGGGGCCTAGCTGGCCAGAGCCGGGTGCCACCATGAAACCACCGAACCGCCTGGGAAAAGCTCTCTTCGATTTAATCCTGAGAACTGCCCCTGGAATCCAGAAGTCATAATAATGGCTAACGTTTCCTGGCCCTTTACCTCTTTCCACACTGCCCTTCGCTGCTTTTTTATACACCAGCGTCAAAAGGAAAAATAAAAACCTTGCCTTCCTCTTATTTAGGGAAGTATTTACTCGATTTGCCTGTAATTTAGCTGGGAGCTTAGTCTCCCATTTCAAACCTTCCCTTCCTGCCGCCTCTCTGTCCAGTCCACCTCCTCCCGCTGTCTGCCTGCCTCTGGCTCTTGCTCACCGTATGTGGGCACGTGTTACGTTTCCACCTAGACGGTAAGCACCCGTGGGCAGGGACCAGGCGGAAGCTCTCGCCCTTCCCTTCGCCTGCGCGTGGTATGACGCTGCATGGCCAGGGCTCCCGTGTGCGCCCGGTCCTGACTCTGGCTGAACGCTCCCAAGGCTTCAGACTTCTCACCCGCGTCTGTGTAAACGGCCACGCTGACCGGCCTCAGGTGGTCCGTGTCCGTCTTTAAATAGGACGGAGTTTACGGGGTGCGTCTGGCGGCCGTCACAGGTGTGTGTGGTGCAGGGGAGGGGAGTGCAGTGTGCGCCCCGGGAACAGGCGTGACGAAGGTGATCTTTACCCCTCAGGGCGGGTAAGCAGTGCTTGACAGAGGTGTAATTTTTACATGACCCCTGGGTTCGTGGTAATGTCTTTCAGAAAATGCATTTTAAATGTAGGCCAAGCTTAAGATGTATTCTGCCACCGGACCTTCCGAGAATCCTCCCATGAACTTCATCTTGTTTTGTTCTGGATCACCCTAACTTTTTACTTAGCGGGCTTCGCCGTAGATGGTAAAGCAAGGGCCATTTGAACTGTTGGCCACCAGAGAGCAGTTTCAGCAAACTGCCAGAAGCCGGAGCCAGGTCGACCCTGGTTACAGCAAGATCTGTGACGGCTTCCCCCCCACGCTCAAGACGGGTCAGACTACGCGTTAGCCCTGAGGCCTGCCAGCTTCCCCGTGGGTAAATCGGGCTTCTCCTCCCAGGCAGGGACTTTCTCAGTCAGCGCTCAGCCCGTTCTCTACAACATCCTCTCCTAAAAGAACGGAAGGGGTCAGGGCTTTAGCTGCGTGTTGAAGATAAAACCCTTTGACTGCTACACCCGTTAAAATCCAAGATGTGCATACCAGTAGCAGGGATAGTTGCACAATTATTTTTTTGTAATGGTTAGAGCGAGGAAGAGAATTCGAAGCAGGCTCCGTGCTGTCAACACAGAGACTGACGCGGGGCTTGAGCTCACCAACTGTGAGATCGTGACCTGAGCCAAAATCAAGACTCGGATGCTTAGCTCACTGAGCCACGCAGGCGTCCTGATACTTGCACAATTATATAAAAATACAGCTGCAAAAGGGTAAGAAAATTGAAAATAACTGAGAAATGAGAAAGGGAACCATGCAGCCACGGAAAAGACCCCGAGAGCTCCGTGCGTGTCGGTGTGAGGAGCGCCCCGTGCTCCGGCCCAGGAAGGGGAAGCCGTGGCAGGGGGAGCGCGTGCACGCACACGTGTTTACGTGTCCCTCCCAGAGTCCGGAAGAAACCACGCCAGCATAGCAACGGTGCTCATCCGACCTGGCAGGGTTTGCAGCTGAGAGGGCCCAGATAACGACTAATTGGGGCTTCAGGGGCATCGGGCTCGGAGACACCGCGGTACAGCCCCCGTGGAGACGCGGGAGCAGCAACGTGTTCCAGTGAAACTAGGGACGCTGCATAGAAGTCTCGTGTGGCATGGCAGATCCTTGTCCAACCATCCAAACTGTGATGGTCGTTTTCAGTTCAAGGTCTGTACGAAGACTAGGCCCTCAGACTGCAGTCTGCCGGCCCAGCCCTGGAGGCCGAGCGGGAAAGTGACGGGCCTGTGGCTGGAGGTTCTCTTCCTTTTTGCGCTCCTCTTTTTCAAATAAAATCTAAAAGCTGAAACACTACCCCCCACCCCAGCCTAGGAGAGAAAGGAGGACAGTCCATACCCACCTTGTCTCTCGACCTCACGGTGATCACGGAGCTCCCAAACCTTGAACTTGCCTGTAAAACAGTGTCTGTTAATGGTCTTTGGAAAACCTACCATAGTATTTTATCGGTTTAAAATACGGGAAGGGGCGCTTCGGTGGATTCTGTTTCTTCATTCCTTCAGGAGGTACTTACTTCAGGAGAAATCAGTACGTACTGAGCCTGAAAGGAAGGGGGAGAAGGAAGACCGGTTACTGGCAGTGTGGGTTCTAACCGCGCCTCCTGCAGCCTCACACTCACACCCACGTTCTGGAGAAGCCCCAAACCGGCGCGTGCTCTTTGACCCCAGAAGTTCCACTCACGGGAGTGTAGCTCAGGAAGACAGATGGACAGAAGTGTTCCTGTACAGATTTTATATCCTTATTGATAGCAGTGAAACGGAACGGACCGAGGGACTAAGAACAGTCACTCAGATAACATTTCCATAAACTATGGTGTACCTGGTGTACCCACAGATAAGATAGGCAGCCAGGAAATCCGCCGTGTGAGAATAGGAGGCATGGAAAAGTATTACTGTCTTGGCAGGGAAGACCAGATCAAGTTACAGAATCACGTAACAGGATCACGGCTGTTGATAAGCTCTATCCACGCACACACACGGTAACGGGGAAGAGTGTCCTCCAGAAGGACCCTGGCTGCCCTCTCCTCGCGCTGGGACCTGGAGCACCTTCCTCTCGGACCTTCAAGGCTATAGTACCCACTTAATAGCTTTGAGGTGGCGGGGCGGGAGACAGATCTATCACGTGTTAGCGCAGCGCTAGGTACAGAGTAAACGCACAAGAAACGGAACCATTAAGCCCAGAGAACAGCGCACCAGACGGGGACGCCTCGGTGGGTAACAAGCATCGAGCATTTGCACCACTCGTATTTTCTAAAATTTTTACAATGAACTTTACTTTTGTAATTAAATGAGGTGGTTTAAGTTTAAAAATGGTGTGTTAGGCCCTGGGACCTTCAGAAAACCCGCTAGAGGGAAGGGATAAAGCAGTGAAACGGGAAACGAGAGTGGGCGTTTTGAGGGAACCCCAGGGGGGCGCCGGGGGCCCTAACCAAGCAGGGCAGGCGGGGACCAGAGCCAGCGGGACCCCACGGCCAACTGGACGTGGACCCACGCCACAGAGGCAAGTGACCGTGTCCGGACTGCAGGACAGCTCGGGAGGAAGCCGCGTGAGTTCTGCCGTGGACACGGCCTAACCAGGCACCCGCAGCCTCCGTTCCCGGCGGGGCACACGTTACCTTTTCCTCGGGACACGGAGCGGCCCAGGACTTGCACCGGCCCGTCACGTCGCCCAAGGGGGTCTGCTTGCCATTGTACACGTACACCCGGCCGTCCTCGCCTCCCAGCAGCCCGGAGGTGACGTCCGTTATCCGCAGCGGGGCCGCCACCAGGATTTCATCTGCGGACGGCAGAAATCAGAACCGGGTCCTAACCCGGCCTCCCACAGGTCCCATGAGTGCACCCCTCAAATCGTCTACCCCGGTTCATCCCAGCACAGTAAAGGCTCTGGTTCCCAATGTACCCTCCATCGCCAACAACCGTGGCGTGGCTCTCGTGTTCCCACCTTCAAGAAGTAGGACTTTGTCTTGGCTCTGGTCTTACCGGGCTCTCAAATCTGTCTAAGGGCCCTTGGCCACTGAGCTGTCGGTGATGAGGGCGGAGCCTAGATGATCCAACGTAAGGGACCGTCGTCAACGTCTGACGGCTGGGGACCCACTTCTTGGCCAGAGGCCCTGTTCCTCTCCTACCTAAGCCGTCGCCATCCAGGTCACTCAAGTGCAGAATGCCACCAAATCGGGAGAAGCGGCGGTCTCCGCTGAAGGTGCTGAGCAGAGGCGGCTGCGCGTCCCGGGTCAGTTCATACATCCGAGTGGTTCCGCCCTGGTGCAAGGTCATGGTCAGGAACGCCATTTTAGACTTCTCGTCTGAAACAGACAACCAGGGCGCGGGATCTCTGTCGTCACCGGAACGAAGACAAGATGGAAAGTGCTGAATGGAGTCCTATCCGTGCTTCGGTCTTCTGTACCTCCAATGACACGGGTGCTCAGAATCCCGCAGGACTGGGGAGGGTGAGGCGGGGGGTCGGGGCGGGGGGGAGAGCGCTGACCAACGGCCACGAGGAGGCCCAAACACTGGGTAGGCTCAGTGACATCCCATCAAACAGGCCTGACCCCCAGCAGTACATTCTCACACAACTGTTTTTTGTTTTTTTTTTTTACATCACAAACTTGATGTAAGTTCCTCACGAGACCATCCGCAGGCTCGGGAGGCCTTCTGGAATCTGCTTACAGCTCTAGCGTCTTGGGGCCACCTCCCCCTTTTCACCTACCCGTCGCCCATCACAGATTTGAGCCACAGCCCATTACACGTCTGAAGTCTGGGCCTCTGAACATGATGTGCTGGCCGACTCCTGCACTTCTGGAACGCAGCCCTGGTCTCACCTCTGCCTGGGGACCTTCCCTTCCCTCCCGCGGCTGCCACTCCGCACGGTGCCTGCTGCCCCCTGTGCCCCTCGCTGGGGAGCCCCGCTTCTGTTCACCCGGGCGTCTCCTGCACCTGGCGGTCAGTCCCATGAGCAGCGGGACCGTGACTTAGTCACACAGTGCGCTTAGAAACACGTTGCTTGGTTCGGTACAAGTATGGGGGTGGGTGGTTTTTAAATGGATGAATACTGAACAGTTTTTAAACGAAGCAAGAATTGTGCCTAATAGGTCATCTGAAACCCAACCTTGATTTCAGAAATAAGTACCTTCTCAAACACACACACACACACACACACACACACACACACACACACACAGGCATCTGTGGGTTGGGGTTGGTGGTCCTGAGAGGCTTACCGTGACCCAAGCAACGTGTCCATGAACGGGTGCATTTTCCTGTCAGGGTCTACTTCGTATTGTGGGTAGAAGTGACTACCGTAAAACCTTGGCTTGCGAGTAACGTGTTCTGCGAGTGTTCCACAAGATGAGCAAACGTCGCTAATAAATTTTAACCTGATAAATGAGCGATGAATTGCAATACAAGTCATACGTGACGCTCAGTGTCACCTGATCACAACTGAGCCAATGGTTCTTGAAATTCACTTGGATATGCTTCCAGAAGGGATTATGCTCGCAAACCAAGGTTTTTACTGTGCTTTCTTGGACAACCTTCCCTCATGCCCTGTTCATAGCCACCTGTCAACGAGAACCAACTGAAAGCCGAAAGCAGAGCCCGGAATAGCAGTCGGAAATAACAGCGAGGAAGACAGGGAAACAGCCAGCCCTTCAGAAGGCTCGGCGATCCGGGCTCCTGAGCAACCCCGTGCCGGTTCTGCTTCGCGGGGGAAGCGCACGGACCACGGCCAGGTCTGCCTTCTAGACGCCGCCTGCGTCCACACCGCTGCCGCGTGTGCGGCACGTGCATCTGCCCTGCAGACCCAAACTCTCGGAGAAGTCACCCCAGCGTCACTTTGTGGGCAAAGATCAGAAAGGCCTGAATGTGGCTGGCATTCTCCAGCCCAGTTTTTAGAAGGCGCATGTTTTGATAGGAGTGACTCATGAGTCCACTTCCCAAACGGCTCCAAGCGCAGGAGGGTGGGGCGGCGGGGAGCAGTGATTAGCACTTCCAAAACGCTTACTTTTTATCATAGTCTGTTAGAGCACCTAATACTTTCATTTCCATGTTGCTCTCGATTCTCAGAACTTAAAAAGGACGGAGTCCAAAATCAGTTAGCAAGCCAGGAAGACATGGAAGCGCCTTAATGCATAATGTGTATAATGCATAATGAAGAAGCCAGTTCGACGAGGCTGCGGACAGGGATTCCGACCACGTGCCGTTCCAGAGAAGGCCAACCTACGGCGAGGCAGAAAGACGACCGGCTGCCGGGGGCTCGGAGGGAGGGACGGGTGAGGAGGTGAGTCCAGGATTTCTCAGGGCGGCGAAATCATAATGGTGGATACAGGTCCTACGTTTGTCCAAACCCAGGGAATATTCAGCGTGAAAAGTGAATTTTAACATAAACCACAGCCTGGTGTGTCCGAGTAGGTCCATCAGGTATAACGGACGCACGGCCCGGGGCCGAAGACAGCCAGGCCGGCAGTCCGTGTGTGGGGGCAGGAGGGGGAACGGGAAACCTCCGTGGGTCCCCCTCGACTTTGTGGTGAAGCTAGAACTGCTCTAAGAAAGTCTATGGAGGATTCGGATACTTTAAATTTGTGGCCATTTCCCATACTCACTTCTCACAGATGGCAACTAGAACTTCTAAGGATCGTTTCATAGTGTGTACGTTATATACACCAGAAACATGTTTTTCAATAAAAAATAAATTTTAGAAGACTTGATTTTCTGGTTGATGCAAATTAAACAGTGGCTTACAATACACATTTTAGGCAAGAAAAAAAACAAGGTTATGGTTTGCTCTTTCTGTGTCTGTTATCTGAATAACAAAAGTAATCCAGCAGACTCTGGGTTGTTTTTAAAGCGATAGATCAGGGTGAGAGCTTTTTTTAAAACACCCAAGCGTATTAAAATTTTTTTTTAATGTTTATTTAGTTTTTGAGAGAGAGAGAAGCAGACAGAGTGCAATCAGGGGAGGGGCAGAGAGAGAAGGAGACACAGAATCCGAAGCAGGCTCCAGGCTCTGAGCCGTCAGCACAGAGCCCGACTCGGGGCTCGAACTCACAAACCATGAGATTGTGACCTGAGCCGAAGTCGGACGCTCAACCCACTGAGCCACCCAGGTGCCCCCCAAGTGTTTTAATTACTTCTCAAGAGTAAACTGCTCACCTCCTGTGACAGCAGAAAACACACTGTCATAACACACAGGTGCGGCCCAGCAGCGGGACCCCCGATGAGCCACGGGAAAGGGGACACCGCCTTGCCGTGCGGCTCACGTGTGCAACTCATAAACTGTGAATCCCGCCGCTTCGCTTCGCAGACTTTCAGGGTTTCCGTGAAATAGTCAGAACTAGGAGTGTCAAACTTGTGAATGCCAAGATTTTTTACATATCATTCATTACACGAGGGGTGGGAAACACCCCCCCAAAAGTATAGAGAAGTTGTCTAACACATCTATATCCCTCAGGAGAGTGATACCCAGACACGTCGTAAACAAAACGGAGACTGTTACGGATTATACAGTTTTGTACCCACGTAAGCCATCTCTAACTTCTTTGCTCTTATAACTAACCCTGTGATACGGAGCTGCCCCTGCGGTTCTGCATACTTTCCGAGAGTGCCGTTTGGCCGAGCCTTTCTAGAAGGGCTCTCTCGGTTCACGTCTCAGCAGCATTGTGTGGGTGCCCACCTCCTCTCAGCCCCGCCAGCCGTGGGTGTCATCGTTTTCAATACTGCAAACGCGCCATCGTTCTTCAACGCCCTAATATCTGAGTTGTCCGGTGCGGCCGCACTCTGAACCGAAGATTCTGCCGAGCCAGAGCCCGGGGCGAAAGGGACGGGCTGACGGGGTCAAGCTCCAGACCACCGGCATCCGGGAGGACGTCCGACTGTTCCAAGTCCGGGGACTCTGTGGCGCAGAGCCACGATCCCCAAGCTGCAGCGAAGCCCTCCCGAGAGCCCGCGGGACACGCCGCAGGTGTCCTGACCCTTTGAAGGCGACCCAGTGGCGCTGTCTGCCGTCCACGAGAATACCTGTTGGAGGCCGCTCTCGGTTTTAACACCAGGTCCCTACAATCCCTTGAGTGGCAGCGTGTCTTTGGCAAATTGGGACTGGAGGGGTTATGCTAAAGCACAGGTACCACGAGAAAATCGGCGCGGATTGAAAACGAGGGTGGTAATATCTAATCTGGTTCCGGGTTGGAGAAGCTGGACGGGACCCAAAGGGAGCCATGTTCTGAGGACGTCAATACAGCACGGGACACGCGCTTGGCTTAGTGCTCTCCGGGCACCAGCCTGAAATTCCGAATCATTTGTAGCAAAGGCCTCTACATTTTCCTTTGGTACCGGGCTCACAAATTATATGGGTGAAATACAAGCAAAATATAAGGAAAAAAATAGGTAAATCTGGGGCGCCCGGACGGCTCAGTCAGTTAAGCAACGGACTCTGGATTTCGGGTCAGGTCATGATCTCACGGTTCATGGGTTCGAGCCCCAGGCTGGGCTCTGTGCTGACGGCGCAGAGCCTGCTTGGGAGTCTCTCCCTCTCTGCCCCTCCCCTGCTGACATGCGCTTCCTCTCAAAATAAATAATAAAACCTTCTAAAAAATAGGAGAATCTGAACAAGATTCAGTTGGTGGATTACATCAGTGTCAACAGCCTGGTTGTGAGGTTGTTGTGACTTGCAGTATTATCTTGTCGGAAACTGGATAAAATGTAACGTGGATCTCCCTGTTATTTCTTACAACTGCAGGTGAATGCATAGGAGTCTCAAAAAAGGTTAAATTGTATCTAACACGCATATAAGAAGATATATAAATTAACCTTTTTATAATTTGCATAGTATTTTGTAATAGGAAATTACTGAGACAGTAGGGACATTAACGTTCAGGAAACTCTAATCACCGCGTTCCAGTAGGAAGCAAAGTGAGGCAAGTAAAATCACTCATGAGTGCGGCCGGAGTTTGGAAATCGCTACCGAGGCTCTGTACAAAGGGGCGGGGAGCGCGGAAGGACAGCTTTCCCAAAGCTTAGTCAGCAAGTTCCTGGTGTCACAACGCTGTGTCCTTAGTCACGCAACGAAAGATCTGACATTCTTTGGCCCGATCCACTCTGCTTATTATTCCAATATTGTATGAAACCAAAATCTTCCCAAAAAAGAATTTGACAGCATGCAATAAGAGCCTTACTATTCGACCCTCTAGTCCAGAAATTCCACCTCCAGGAACCTACTTTAAAACTATTCAGAAAGGCTAAGTTTTCTGTACATGGGTGTTCAAATTTTTAATGTTTATTTTTGAGAGAGAGAGAGACAGAGAGAGATAGCATGAGTGGGGGAGGGGCAGAGAGAGAGAGGGAGACACAAGGTCCGAAGCAGGCTCCAGGCTCTGAGCCGTCAGCACGGAGCCCAACACGGGGCTCAGACTCACGAACCGTGAGATCATGACCTGAGCCGAAGTCGGACGCTCAACCGACTGAGCCACCCAGGCGCCCCTGTACCTGGATGTTCAGTAAGACCCTATTCACAAGAGTGAAAAATTGGAAACATCCTAAATTTCCAGCAATCGGATGATGTCAGTTACTATTGGCGTGTGCGCACGGAAGAACACGTGATAGGTATCGAAAACCACATTTTAGAAGAATCTTAGTAACATAAGAACACACACAAGATACAGAAAAGAAAATCAGGTGTGAAAACGTGTATACATTATACACACACACACATACAGTACGAGCTTAAGTTTTTAAGTATCCGGATGGGGTGATTTCTATATACGTCTTTGTGTTTTCACAAATTTCTACAATACACATGATTCACTTTGATAATCTTGAAGGAAGCAGGTTTTTGTCGGCTTTTTAAAACTCCTCCCCCATAAAGTACATAAAATAATGGTTTATGAACCAGTGTCCTCGGAGCAGACCTAGTCTGAAAATCTATCAGGTTTCCAACACCTCTTTGAGGTGGACACGGTAATTTATATTTTCCAGGTGCTGCCGCTAACATCCAGGAAGTCACTTCCCCAGGGTTGCACAGCTTGCTCTTAATGAGAAAAGGAAATCCTCAAAATCAGGGCTGTCTGGCCCCCGATTTCACAACTCTCCCCCCACAGGACACGGTCAAGGGGCCACGCGGGAAACAGGCAGCCACGTTTCGTGGCGCAGGACCTACCGTGCGTCGGGGCTCCGACCAGCAGCACCTGTTTCCGGGTCCCGTTCACCATCACGTGACCGCTCGACACAGAAGTCCCCAGCTTCCCCATGGCCTGTGAAATGCAAGGAGTCCATGTCACATGAGTCAGAAACCCCTCCGTGGTGCCCCCCATCCTGGGGAGGGGGCGGCCCGCACACCTTGTCTCCGGAGATGGTAAACCGGCTTCGGCAGCTTGGCGGGAAATAGCCGTACACCCGTCCGAGGCTCTGCTTCTCATCCCGAGGGCGGTACTGGTGGCCCAGCCTGGAACGAAGCCGGCCGGGGTTAGCCGCCGGGGCCCGGGGTGGAGAACCGGCCAAGTGTCCAGGTCCAAGTCCAGGTCGAGCAAAGAGAAGCTGCCTCTCCCTCCCCGCCCCCCCCCTTCCCTGCTCCCTGGGATCTTCGGCCCGGGAGCAGGGGGGCTTTCTGAGGGAATCCCAGTGTGGAGACTCTCCAGATAGAGGCCCACCATTCTGCCTCCCAGCGGACAGCCGGGGGAGGGAGCTCTACCGTCACGGCTGAACGGCGCTCCCCCCAAATTCGCACGTCGGAGTCCCAACCCCAGCACCTCGGATTAGGTATATTTGGAGACAGCATCGTTAAAGAGGTCGCTTTTGGGGCGCCTGGGGGGCTCAGTCGGTTAGGCAGCCGACTTCGGCTCAGGTCATGATCTCATGGTCCGCGGGTTCGAGCCCCGCGTCCGGCTCTGTGCTGACGGCTCGGAGCCTGGAGCCTGGTTCAGATTCCGTGTCTCCCTCTCTCTCTGCTCCTCCCTCACTCACACTCTGTCTCAGTCTCTCAAAAATAAATAAATGTTAAAAAATATTGTTAAGAGGTAGCTACGTCACAGTGAGGTCAGGATTGCAAACTGACTGGCGTCCTTGTAAGAACAGGAAGACACCAGGGGTGTGCACAGAGACGAGGACGGAGAGGCGGCCCTCTGCAAGCCGAGGAGAGCCCCCGACCCTGCCGATACCCTGACCTCGGGTTTCCGGTCTCCGGAACGGGGAGAAAATCGCTCCCCGCGCCTTACGCTACCCCGTCGGGGGCACGTCGTCGTGACGGCCCGGCACGCGGAGCTGCCTCTCCGGCTCGTCTTTACGCTCGGGAGGAGGAGAATTTGCAACCTCGCCCCGGAGCCTCCGCTCCCCCTCGCGGGGCAGGAACTCCGCGCGTCCCTGAGTCCCGGCCTCGCGCGGTGCTCCCCGGGCCCCCGCGCGACGCTCACCCGCTGCTGTTCTTCCAGGCGGGGCTCCCGACCAGCAGCAGCGTCCCGTTGTCCACGCGGAGCCCGTGCAGGGAGTAGCCGAGCCAGGCGAAGTCCTCCTCGCCCCTGGCCGTCCAGTCGGCCGCCTCCGCGGCCAGCGTCTCTACACGAGAGCGCCGGCGCCCTTGGCCTCACGTGCGGGGGGCGCGCCGAGTGTCCCCGGAGCTCTTCTGTCCCCCCCCGAGCTATTCGCGGGGCCCCCACTTCCCACGAGAAGGAACCGTCCAGGGCTCGCTTCTGTGGGCGCTCGGGATGGGACACGGACAGCGGGGGGGCCCCCCGGGATGCCTTCGGGCTTCCCGCGCCTACACAGACCGCCAGCCACCCGCTGGGCCTCGAAGCCGGGCGGGTCCCCTTCTGCACGTGCTGTGACTCTACCCATGTCACCCAGACACCTGTTCCCTAGCCGGGGAGCACCTGCCGGCCTGAGAGCTGGGAGAAGGTGTCGGCGACACGGTCACGGAAGGAGCAAGGAAGGACACAGGCCCAGGGGACCGAGGACCGGCCAGAGCAGGGAGGCCTCCGCCGACCCCTCCCCACCCCCCAGCCGCAAACAGGTGTTACCTCTGTCGCTCCGGTCACGGCCGGAATAAAAGGCAGCCACCAGGCCCTTCTGCCTCCCGCCACCCGGTGCGAAGGGGGAGCCCGTCACCAGGTCGGGCGCGCCGTCTCCGTTCACGTCGGCGGCCAAGAGCGTCCAGCCCAGGTTACAGTAGGTGTCCTGCAGGGGAGACGGGGAAACTGCGCGTTGCCCTGAGGCCGAGGGCAGGACGCGGCGAGGCCGGGGTGGCCGCCCCCGGCCAAGGCGCCAGACGTACCTGGCAGGAGACGGTGACGTTGGGGCGAGGAGGCATTCTTCCGTGTCTGGAACCGAAGTAGACGTACACGGCCCCCTAGGCAGAGGCAAGCCACGGGGCAGTCGGGGGGCCTGGGCGGGGGGCCCAGGGGCCCGGAGAAGAGCAGGGAGACAGGAGCGGTCGCGAGTCCCTACGGTCAGGAGCTCAGTGACGGACAGAAACCTGTCCCACGCCTTTGCTGCTGGGCTGACGTGGTTTTGAGGTCCCTTCCATCAGACCACTGGGGCCCCCAACACAGACACGGTCACTCGTCCGTGCCCGCCGTCCACACTGTCCGTGAGTTTGCAGGACGACTCACCGCCCCGCTCCCCGTCATTCGAGGCCAGCTCTGTGTCTGTCTCCCCGGTGGGGCCTCCCCTGACCCAGCCCGTGATTCCTCTGGACACGACGCGCGTGTGGGCGACATGCGTGTGCCTTGAGACGCACATGCCGGGCCGTTACTCTGTGACGTGAACCACTTCCTGGCCTCTAACTGGCCCGTCTCCAACCTACTTCGTTCTAGAACCATTTATTTATGCTCCACCACGGGCCAAGCACTGGAGGAACCGTGATAAATAACCCGACTCCGTCCTCCCGAAAAGCTGGCCGGCGGGCAAGGACGACGCCACAGCGTGGAAGGTGCTATGACAGGGCTCGGGGTGTGTCGCCCGCGCCGCGGTTTGGAGGACAGTTCCCGCACGGGTCCCGGGTCGCCTCTAAAGGCAAAGGGGAGAAAGAACTTTCCAGGAGGGGTGAGCTGCCTGAGCCCTCGAGCACAGGCCCTGGGGGTCCAGGAGTGGGGAGCGGGGGAGGGGGGCAGAGGGTGAGCCCGCGGCGGGTGGGGTGACGAAGGGCCTGGACCTTTGCGGTCGCACGTGGCGCAGAAGCTGGCGCCTGCCGCGTCCGGGGTACACGCGGACGAGAGCCCGGGCTCCGGGACCCCCGGTCTGGGCACAGAACAGCGACGGGGTGGGTTCTGTGCCTGAGCAGGAAGGCGACCACCCTGCTGTGAGGACAGGGCTCCGGGTCGCCCGGAATCTCCGTCCCCCTCACTGCCACTCAGCATCGGCAGGGGGGGGGCAGGGAAGTGATTTCTGGGGGAATCGAGGCCAGGCTAAGGCCTGCGAGGCAGGGACGGGGTGGCATCTGGTAACCCGTGGTGACGTCAAGGACCCAAACGGGGCGGGGGGACCCAAGATCGTCTCCCCACGAGCGCTGCGGCCGGCCCGCTTGGCTGTCTGTTCCCACAGAGGCTCCATCCAGCCCGGCCTCCAGCCCCGGCCTCCGTGCTCCCCCCGCCTCCCCCCACCCCGCATCAGCCTTACTTTGTAGGTGAGCTTCTCGGAGCCCACGGACGGGGCTCCCACGGCCAGGTCCGGCACGCCGTCCTCGTTGAAGTCCAACACGGCCAAGGCCGAGCCGAACCGACCTGAGGGCTGAAGAGACGCGAGTGACCCCCCCAGGCCGAGCCACAACCTTCGGGGGCACACCGGCCTCCCGGGGGACACAGAGGCCCGGAGCCCCGCCACTCCCGAGACTCCCCGGCCAGGCGGCCCTGCCCTAAGGACCTCTCTGGCCTGTCTGTCTGCTCGGAGGGGAGGATGAGGGGTCGGAAAGAAGGGGGCCCGTCCTCACAAGCTCCAGAGCCAGAAAACGGAGCCGTGTGCACTCCGCCCCACGTTAAGGGCCCGCTTCCCCTTGGGAAGAATCCGAGTAATGACCCCGTACGTACACCGGCAACGACTAACGTCCGACGAGCACTCGGTGTGTCCTAGAGCCCACGACGGCCACGGCAGCGGCCACGAGCCAAATGCGGCTCTCAGTTAAAGGAATTCATAGTGAACACGTTAAAAATTCCAGTGCTCAGAGGCGCCGGCTGCCTGGCAAGTCCTCGAGAGCGAAGCCCTCAGTGGCCCTCCGAGTGGACCGCAGAGCTACTGGATGTTTCTATCGCTGCAGAAAGTTCTGGACACCTCCGCTGAGGATCCCGTTCTAAGCGCCTGACGCGGACGGGGGCAGGCGCGTCTCTTATCCCAGCGCTCGAGGTTGAGAGATGGAAACCCAGCCCGTTCAGGGACAGACTTTCCACGTCTTTCATCCTCCCTCTCCAGAACCAGCCTCGACCCAGAGCGCCTCCCTTGGTCCTCCCGTTCTTGCACAACTTCTAGAACAATGAGGAGTCTTGCACAAGCGCGTGCTTGCCCCACACACACGGCCCCGAACCCGCATCAATTATCTGTTGGCTCCCGGCGCCGCCCCTGCGTGCGGTGGCGGCGCTGAAGGCCGCCCCCTCCTGCGAGGCGGGAACCGGATGGACTAGAAAGGACTGCTCGGGGACGCGAAGCACGTCGGGCCAGCCACTGGGTGAGGGCACCCACCGGGGGACGACAGGTGCCTTTCGTCACCGCCCACCGCGGCAGCGAGCGCTCCTGCCGGCTAACCGGGCGCCCCTGGCCCAGCGCCGACGGCCACTCGGGACGCCCCGCCCTGACCCTTCGTCCCACAGACAAGGACACAGGATTCCCATCCCTGGTCCTGGCCTGCCTCTGGCCGTCTTCCTCTTCTTTGAAGGTCACTGGGAGACGAGGGCACAGGGCTGCGTCCCTCCGCGTCCCAAGCGTCTGAGACGCTTCACCACCCACAGGCGGCAGCCGCCACCCTCGTCCCCGTCCTCAGGAGCCCCACGGGTTAGACTCTCCCAGACAGGCTGACCCGGGAACGGCTTTGTGAAGACGTGAGGAGCAAACGGCAACGGGTAGACTTTGTTTCGGAACTCTCTCGTGTGGTCTCCAGAAGGTTCCAGAAAATGCTGTCCCTCCGGGACCGTGTAACCTCACGCACTGGCCAGCCGAGTTCAGATGAACGCTCAGACACAGGGCCCCTTCCATCCGGTCGGGTCGCAAACTCCGTACTTGTCAGTCATGGGCGTGTGTCCAGGAGCGTCGTGCTGTGAAGCCTCGTTCGGTCTTCACAGCGTTAACTCTACAGCAGAGGGCTTCGCGGTCTCCCCAGGCTGAGAACCGGCATCCGACCCAAACCCGGTGCTTGATACTCGGAGCACGCGGTCCTGCCCCCGCTGCCACGCTAGCCTGTGCCCTGCAGCCCGGCCGCGTACAGCTCTTGTGAGAGCTGATGCCGGTGACCTCCCGGGGGAACCTTCCGGGCTCCGGTGCTCCCAAGAGGAATCAGTGTGGACTCCGTGCGGAACACCTGTACAGCCCCCGTGGATTTTTCTGGTGATGAATAAGCAAGCAATGAGGGGCACCTGGGGGGCTCAGTCGGTAAGCCTCCGACTTCAGCTCAAGTCATGGTCTCACAGTCCATGGGTCCGAGCCCCGCGTCGGGCTCTGTGCTGACAGCTCGGAGCCTGGAGCCTGGAGCCTGCTTCGGATGCTGTGTCTCCCTCTCTCTGCCCCTCCCCTACTCATGCTCGCTCTCTCTCTCTCTCTCTCGCTCGCTCAAAAATAAACATTATAAGAAATAAAAAAACAAGGAATGAAATCCCAACAGAGTCTGGAGGTTAGGGAAGAGTCGGGCATCGGTGCTGGGTTACATGAGACGTTAATTTAGGGGAAAGTGGGTGAAGGGTCCTTACCGCTGGTCTGTGAGTCTGAAATTCTAACAAAATAAAAATTTGCGTATAGAAAGAGGGAGGTGACAAAAACCGGAGGTGTAAGGTCAAGAAATCCCATCCTGACTGGCGACTCAAAGCAGTTCTAAATAAATAGGTGTGTTTTCAGAAAATATCCAACTACACACGTCCAGTTAATGATACAATGACATCCGCGAAGTGGACGGGCTTTGAAAAATGGAACAGCGCGGGGCGCCTGGGTGGCTCAGTCCGGGGAGCGCGTGATCCCAGCGTGGTGAGTGCGAGCCCCACCTTGGGGATAGAGATTACTTTAAAAAATAAAATCTTTAAAAAAAAAAAAAAAACTTGTGAAAATTTGGTAAAACCAATTTAAGCTTAAATGTTAAGGAAATAAGCATTTAGAAATTGGATTTATAGACAATACTGACGCTGCAGGATCTGAAAACAGTAGATGAAATAACTACGGTACGTGGGCGCCCGGCTGGCTCAGTTGGTTAAGCGCCAGCTTCAGCTCAGGTCATGATCTCACAGTCTGTGGGTTCGAGCCCCACGTCAGGCTCTGTGCTGAGCCGTCAGCACAGAGCCTGGAGCCTGCTTCGGATTCTGTCTCCCTCTCTCTCTGCCCCTTCCCTGCTCGCGTGCTGTCTCTCACTCTCGAAAATAAAAACAAACTTTTTTTTTTTTAATTAAAAAAAAAAGAAAAATGGAAAAGCGGTTCGCAAGCAGCGGCCACCAACCGTGTGTTGCCATCATCATCCTTGTGACCGGCTGTCCACTCTGGACACCTTGGCCGAGAAAGACAGGCCGCGGCTTGTGGACACAAGGGAAAACCGGAGAAGGGCGCCTCACCTCGAAGCCCTCCAGGATTGCGTGGGCCTCCTTGTCAAGATCCAGGTCGATGGGCGGCAGGCCCAGGTCGTTGCCGTGGAGGATGTACACGCGCCCGACCTGGACGTGGCCGGGGCGGCTGTAGCCCGGGGCGCCCACCACCAGGTCGCCGTGCCCGTCCTGGTTGAGGTCAGCCGAGGTCATCGCCCTGTGGGGGAGAAGAGAGGGTCCCCACGGTGTCCGCTGAGAGCTGTGGGTGCGACCGCCGCCTGCGTCCCTCCCCAGAACCCAACACTGGGACTTCCTCTTGCTGACTCTCCGCCCTGCCCGACCGTGGAGAGTACGCACTTCTGAGTTTATGCTGTTGGTGCGACTCGGTCTTGCTCTCCAAGAAACACAGCAACAACAACAACAACAACACCAACACTGAAGCCACCGAGGCCTCTGGGCGTTTCTGGACCTTAGGACCCGAGTGGGTGCAAAGCCTCTTCGCAAAAGCATCAGATCCTCTGTGCCAAACCCAGAAGAGCCGTGCCCGGTCCTGGGCTCGCCCGAGAACAGAGAGGAACCTGCCCCCGGCCGCTGGCACAGGCTGCTTCCGGACCCTCGGGTAACAAGCCGGCACGAACCGAGTCTGGGACAAACGGGCGTCAGGTATACGTGCCGTTTCTACCGTAGCTGCGCAGGGGACCGTGTGCTGCGAAAAATATTAACTGGTACGTAGTTCGTGGATGTTTCTTTTCTTTTTTTTCTTTTTTTCTTTTTAAGTTTCTTCATTTATTTTCAAGAGACAGCGAGACAGCACAAGCAAGGGGCGGCAGAGAGACAGAACACGGCTCGAACTCACAAATCCACGAGATCGTGACCTGAGCCAAAATCAAGAGCCGGACGCTGAGCCGACTGAGCCCCCCGGGCGCCCCCGGTGGGTGCTCTCGGTGAGAAGCTGTGACCGAGCAGTTACAGACACAAATGGACAAACCGAGCGAAGGTTCGAAGGTCTCTGCCGGGGCGGCTAGAAAGACCAGACCGCATTTGCTCGTTCTCGTTCTTACGGCCACATAAGGAATAGATGGCAGGAGAGGGGACGACGAGTGGTTTCCGGCGGGCTGACACCTGGTGAAAGGGGCCAGACGGGCGCTCCTGAGGCTGGACGCGGGGGAGGGACCTCGGTCTTCACGGCTGCTCCCCCTCCCCCATGCCCCCTGTCCCCACCCCCCCCCCCATGTGACAGCGAGCCCAGCAGGAGGCCCTCTTTGGCTCTCTCAGGAAGGTGGCCAAGAAGAGCCATTATGCACAACTGACTGACCGGCCAGTAAAAACGGGCACCTCCCGGCGCCTAGCTGGGCTGAAGGCCTTCGTGGCCCGAACAGGCAGGGCTGTCGGACCATTGTTCCAAGGGAAACGATGTCATTTGGATTCAAGAAGTGTGGTTTAAAAAAGAGGTTTTCCCCCAGAACCTCCAGAAAACAGTCACTTCTACATACTTGGGCTCGGTTTCGGTGTCAGTTGGTTATTCAAATCCGAGGACTCCCCAACATCGTATTTCTAAAATTATTGCGGTGTCCCAGGCTTTCGTCACACAGAGTTAGGCTACTCGGATCGCTGGATTAGCTGTCTGTTCACACGCTTCTAATGTCATTAGATTCCCAGGAGTCTGTGACATTAGGTCTTTTTTTAAAATTTTTTTTTAATGTTTATTTTTGAGAGAGAGAGAGAGACAGAGTGCGAGCAGGGGAGGGGCAGAGAGAGAGACACACACGCACAGAATCGGAAGCAGGCTCCAGGCTCCGAGCCGTCAACACAGAGCCCGATGCGGGGCTCGAACTCATGACCTGCGAGATCATGACCTGAGCCGAAGTCGGACGCCCAACGGACTGAGCCCCCCAGGCGCCCCCACATTAGGTCTTCAAGAACATTGAAGCTTCGCAACTATTCTGTGATACTTCATTGTTGTCATTATTCAGTCAGGCGGAAGCACCTTGTGTTGAAACACGGTTTCACCAATTTTAAGGAGATATTGATTATTGGGGCCTCCTAAATTTTTTTAATGGTTATTATTTTGAGAGAGAGACAGAGTGCAAGCAGGGGAGGGGCAGAGAGAGAGACACACACGCACAGAATCGGAAGCAGGCTCCAGGCTCCGAGCTGTCGGCACAGAGCCCGTTGTGGAGCTTAAATCCAACCATGAGATCATGACCTGAACCAAAGTCAAACGCTTAGCTGACGGAACCCCCAGGCGCCCCCCAGGGGGGTAAGTTATTTAAAAAATGAAACTAAATTATTATTTGTGTGGATGCCAAATTGACTGGACCATGAGGGGCTAACGGGTGCCACCTGAAATCTGTCGCGTGACTGAAATTCGCACTGATGACAGCATTCGGGAATAGGAGGAACTTCCACCTACCAGCCGAGCCTCGCGTAGGGGAGAGACAGGAAGTAAGACGCCAAGGGGCTGGCGACGTGCCGCAGCGCCTGCCGAGGGCCGCCCGTGAACATCGCCCGGACGCTCCTCTCCAGAGCCTGGTACGCGAACGTGAGGGAATCCTGGAAGCCAGGCGACGAGAGGCGGTTAGAGGCACAAGGCGACCCACGAAGCTATTATTTCTCAAAAGTCTTAGACCGTCTACAGGAAGCCCGTTCTGACAAGTACTTAAAAAAAATAAAGCATCGATTCCAATCAATAGCTAAGATCACTTGGCGGGGGGGCGGTCAGGGCAGGGCCGTCGGTGCACCGTCACAGCCCCGGGGCTCAGGCCAGCAGGCCAGGCCGGGTAGCCGGGCTTCTCCCGAACCAAGGTCAGGGTGGACTGCACTCTCTGCTAACCAGAAGAGCGGAATGAAATTAAGTTAATGGATTTAAATAGCTTAAAAGTTCATTCCACGTAGAACTGATTATGGCGGGGGGGGGGCATGTGCGCACCTGTGTTTCTGCACGTGTGTGTGCACATGTGTCCATGCAGGTGTGTCCATGCACGGGCATGGGCGTGTCTGTGCACCTGTGCGTGTCTGTGCCTGTGTGCGCATTCTTCCCCCGAAAGAACTGGAACACCACCAAGATGCCAAAAATACCCCCCAGACCACAGCCGAGGGGAGGCGCGCCCGGCACGAGAGGTCGGCCCCGGGGCACCGCAGGGCGGACCAGGCCTCGGCGTGGGACGCTCAGTCGTCGGTAACGGGCCGGCACAGGGAGCAGCCCCGGACACCCCGGCCACGGACTAGATCCATCCACGTCCAGCGGACACAACTCTAAATCCACCGAGGGTGTCATGACACCGAACGAGGATTCCGAGGCCGGAGCCGAGGGACAGCCCTGCGCCACCCGGGCTCCAGACAAGAGCCGGCTAAGGGCCCCGCAGGAAACGGCCGTCTCTGGTCCCCCTCCTGCCCCCCCCCCCGCCCAGCAGGCTGCACACACACACAAACGCCAGCTCTGCCTCGCTCATCCAGCCAGGCAGCATTTAATCAGCGCCTGCTGTGTGCCGGCACCGCGACGGGCCTCGGGAACATGAGGCCTCTTACGGGACTTCCCTGTTTGCGAAAGAGACAGATCCAAATGACAAGGACAGGCTGGTACGGGCCCCGACAGAGGGTCCCCGGTCAGGACCGGCTCGGTGATCTGCGGAGCCCAGAGCAGAATGAAAGCACAGAACCCCTAGTTCAACGGTTAGTAGGAATCTTCACGCGGGTTAAAATTCTAACCCGGGGAAGGGGCCCTGCTCAGGGCGGCCACAGGCCCCGGCGTGCCCGCACCGGCAGCGCGCCCACAGACAGACCCGCCCAGGCCCGGCCCGGCTCCCGGAGGCGCCGTGGAGACGCCGTCTCGTGAACCCTCCTCCTGGCGTTAAGACCTCTCTCACAGTCCAACGCCTCCCCAGACCTCTCTGAGGACCTTGTATCCATGGTCTGGTTTTCCAGGCCGACGAGTCTACTCGTATTTCCATATAGGCCCAAACTTTCCCAACCCACTGCCAGACACACATGCTCGCTGATGAAATACTACCTCCTGTTCAAGGCTAAGTCAAACACCACCTCCGCCATGCAGCCTCCTCAGATTGACAGCAAAGATGGAAGTTTGTCTCGCAGGCAGAGTGTTCCCCACCCGTGTGTTATTTGTTGCATACTACTTACGGATGGTTATCTGTGCACTTAATCGCCCCAATTAGACTGCTTTTCTCAAGGTCACAATCCACTTCCCTTTCATCTTCCACGCCCAGTTGAGTGACACTTAACGTTTTATTGTTATTATTATCCTTATTAACTTTTGAGAAGAGAGAGAGACAGAGCACAAGCGGGGGAGGGGCAGAGAGGGAGAGGGAGACACAGAATCGGAAGCAGGCTCCAGGCTCTGAGCCGTCAGCACAGAGCCCGACTCGGGGCTTGAACCCAAGAACTGTGAGGTCATGACCTGAGCCGAAGCTGGACTCTTAACCAACTGAGCCAGCCAGGCCTCCGAGTGTCTGACACTTAGAAGATGACCGCACGGATGGAGTTCACATACGGCGTCCGCCAGGGCCACCTCGGGCTCCGTGGGACGTGCCAAAGGCTACGAAGTTCCAGACTCACACCTCAGGACGTCCCTGGAGGAAGCCAGATTTGGAGGCCGAGCGTGTGCACGAGGCTCAGCGAACACTTAAACAGCCGGTGTGTCTGGGGTCAAGGTCGCGGTGGGCAGCTCGCCCCTCCCCCCCGCCACGGGAAGCAGAGAACTCTTACCGAGGTCCAGGAATCCACGCGGAAGAACACTCCTCTTTCGGTATAGTTTATATTTTTTCCAGCCTCTTTCGTTAGGGATGCGGTCAAATTCATGTGGAAATTGCTTTTCTGAACTTTTGGGCTGCTGAAAGGGAGAGCGACAAAACGGGACAGACTGAGAAAACGCGAGGGCGACAAATGACGGGTGTGAAGTCGGGTCCATCTCGGGCGGAGGACCGTAAATCCCACTCTCTGGAAGGCGAAGAGGAAAAACCTTCACAGGACATTCCACAGGATCTTAGTGAACACACTTCCAAGGTTTACGAGCCGGTGCTTGTCAAAAGCGACTACCTGGAGCCTCAGAGTCTTATGGCATGAATGGGGTGAATTTCCTCCCGATTACTTAAAACAAAACAAAACATGGTATTTCACTACTTCATGCAAATGGTCCAGAAACAGTCAGTAAGTAGGGCGCCTGGGTGGCTCAGCCGGTTAAGCGGCTGACTTCGGCTCAGGTCATGATCTCGCGGTCTGTGAGTTCGAGCCCCGCGTCGGGCTCTGTGCTGACGGCTCAGGGCCTGGAGCCTGCTTCGGATTCTGTGTCTCTCTCTCTCTCTGCCCCTCTCCCAACTCGCACTCTGTGTCCTTCTGTCCCCCAAAGATAAATAAAACACATACACACAAAAAAACTTACTTAACAAAAAGAAATGGTAGGTATTTGGGACGCTGGGATGCAGGCACCCTGATGTATCCTCAAAGACACACGAGAACGAATCATACAATAAAAGTACGTTTTCAAAGTCATATGTTTTAAGAGACAACAGACCGGATGCCCAGAGGAGCCGGGCAGAGAAGCCGGGGGGACGGGAAGCAACCAGGGGCCCGTGTACCACACCAGCCGGTGTCGCGCCTCTGACAACCTACACATGACAAGCCTGAGCCGGGGGCGTTCAGTTCAGTTTCGTTAAAAGAAAAAAAGACTTAGCTAATTTAAATAACCTAAAGGGTGAGGGCTTAACTGAGCCTTCCTGCGCGTTTCCTGTTCTGCAGCTCTACGCTCGCTCTTACCCGAGGGGCCGTCACTGCAGTGTCGCCGAGTGTCTACCCCTTGCTCACCCTGGAATACCCGCTGAAACACCGCTTGATCACCTAGGGATCCGCTGTGACAGGGTCACGACACTCCGCGGCACGTCCCTTTCCTTCCTGGCAGCGGAGGGTATTTATGAGTTTTGTTCGGTGCCATCCACCTGCCGGGGGCGGACCCCGGGGCGGGGGGGCAGCCAGGGCTTCTGCCCTGCTCACTGCGGGGCCTCGAAGCTAAGCCAGCTCTGGGAGCCAGCGATGAGGAAATACTCTTTTTTTTTTTATTGATACGCAGGATATGAATACAGTTATAAGTGCATGTGGTCGGGACGGGACCCCAGCAGGGATCCCCACCCCCCCTTCAGAATACAAGTCAGGCCCTCTGGCCCTCTGCCTCCGAACCACCTGAGAACCTTCTCCTCACCGTGTCTCATCGAGGACTGCTTTTCCAGGCTGAAATTTGGGGAAAGTTTAGGAGTATGAACGCTGATAGTACAAATACTATGAACTACCATTTCGATTCTTTGGGGAGTGAGTCATTTACCGATGTGCTAACTGCTCTACACCCATTCCTGCGCAAAATCCAGGCCACGATTCTGGAAATATGAACATATGTTTTCTCTCTAATTTGCCAAAGGAGGAAAGTTGTACCTCAAAAAAATTAAGCAACTGGTTTGAAAATCACATGGCCGTCGAGTGGGGAACCTGGGATTTGAACCTACTTATTGATCTGTCCACAAATCTCGTGTTTTCAGGTTGACTGAGCACCCCCCCCCCCTCCGCGTGATCCTTGCTTTGGCCTTCTTTCTCTAGAACGATTTTGGAATCCACTTACCCCGGGGCGCTGGTTTGCTGGCCGCCGCAGGCAATGAACAGAGGGTTCTCGGGCAGACTGCAGTCGCTGGGGAAACAGATGAATCGGGCGTTTTTCTACCACCTTCTTTCCAGACATGAATTTTACTGAGAATCGGTGGTGCACCTGAGCTGCCTCCAAAGTCTTAGTCTAGAGGCATTCGTGATGGAGCCAGACACGCTGCTGAAGGACCAGCCTCCTTGGTGAGGGCGGACAAGCCGACTGCATGCGGCTCGGCGGTAACACAGGCAGCCCCATGCCCCGCTCACCCCGCCCCACGCCCCCTCCCCCCTGCCGTGCACCTGCCCCGCTCACCCCACACCGCCCTCCTCCCTCCCATGCACCTGTTCTGCTGACCCACGCTGCCGAGAACCCTCCCTCTGGGAAGTGGAGACAAAAAGAAACGGATTCCCGACAGCACCCCTCTCTGCCCTATGATGCCCATGTATGCCCGAATAGGTCTTCCTTTCCTCATCTCATCCCTCTAAAAACAAAGATTTGTAAACTGATGCAGCCGCTGGGGGAAGGTAAGAGGAAAACCTTCCCTCTCCCTCTGGAAGAAAGCACTGAGCAAGGGAGTATTACATGGCAACGGCCCATTCCAGGGGCACCCGGGGGTCTCAGTCGGTTGAACGTCAGACACCAGCTCAGGTCATGATCTCAGGGTTCGTGAGTCCGAGTCCCGTACTGGGTTCAGAGTCCGCCTCCAATCCTCTATCCGCCTCTCTGCCCCTGCCCTGCTCACGCTCTCTCAAAAATAAAATACTTTAAAAAAAAAAAAGAGTCTGTTCTAGAGAAAGACCATGGCAGTTGAGAGTCCACCCTATGGGGCGAGAACTGGACATGTGACAAGGAATTCAGAAAAAGAGGGGGGAAGAAGCTGACGGCAAACATCTATCAAAATCTTTGCTCTCGGGGCCAGCTTTCAGCTTCAGAAAAGGTTCTGCCTCAAATTCTCTGTCCTCCAACACCAGGGTTCAGACGGCAGCCTTACAACAAGAACACTACGGCTGCAAATCATTTCTGAATCGTGCGGAGCTCTGGCTGGAAACAGAACCACCATTCCTCCACTGTTTCTTTAGGAAGATACACTAGGAGTTTAGAGAAACAAATCTGCTTTGGAAGATAATTGTAAGTAAGCCGGGAAATGCTCGTGACAGCGTACACATTGTTTCTTCCACTCATGAATTTGCATCCTCTTTCTTTGGACCCCTTCTCCAAATTGCCCATCAAGTTCCACATATTCTGATGAATCTTCCTCTGTGTGTGAGAAGAGCGAATCAATTCATGGAATTTTCCGCCTTGATAAATTAGAACAGGGATCAAGAGACAAATCTGTTTCTTCTCAAATAGTTCTAATTAAAGAGTAAGGTCTAGCCGTCCATAGCTATTTGGACAACCTACCCAAAACAAACACCAAAACTGTTCTTCGCTTTGGGATAATTACACATGGACTTTATAAAACAAATAAATGTTGGGGCACGTGGCTGACTCAGTCTGAAGAGCATGCAACTCTTGATCTCGGGGTTGTGAATTCATGTCCCATATTGGGTGGAGAGATCACTTATACAAAAAGTCTTCAGGGGCGCCTGGGTGGCTCAGTCGGATAAGAGTCCAACTTTGGCTCAGGTCATGATCTCACAGTTCATGGGTTTGAGCCCCACATCGGGCTTGCTGCTGTCAGCGCAGAGCCCGCTTTAGATCCTCTGTCCCTCTCTCTCTACCCCTCCCCTGCTTGCACGCTCTCAAAAAAATAAATAAAACTGAGCCTGAGTGGCTCAACTGGTTAAGTGTCGGACTCTTGATTTCAGCTCAGGTCCATGAGTTTGAGCCCCAATCAGGCTCTGTGCTGACAGCTCAGAGCCTGGAGCCTACTTTGGAACCCGTGTCTCCCTCTCTCTCTGCCCCTCCCCTATTCACTCTCTTTCTCTCTTAACAACAAACATTAAAAATTTTTTTAAACATCTGAATCATAGGGGTCCCAGAAGATGAAGAGACAGAAAAAGGGGTAGAAGGGTTACGTGAGCAAATCATTGCGGAAAAGTTTCCTAACCTGGGTAAAGACACAGACATCAAAATCCAGGAAGCACAGAGAATTCCCATTAGATCCAACAAAAACCAACCAACAAGGCATATCATAGTCAAATTCACAAAATACTCAGGCAAGGAAAGAATCATGAAAGCAGCAAGGGAAAAACAGTCCTTGACCTACACGGGAAGACAGATCAGGTTTGCAGCAGACCTATCCACAGACACTTGGCAGGCTAGAAAGGAGGGGCAGGATCTATTCAATGTGCAGAGTTGGACGCTAAGGAAAATATGGAGCCAATAATTCTTTATCCAGCAAGACTGTCATTCAAGATAGAAGGAGAGAGAAAAAGTTTCCCAGACAAACAAAAACAAAAGGAGTTTATCACCACTAAACCAGCCCTGCAAGAAATTTTAAGGGGGACTCTCTGAAGGGAGAAAAGACAGAAAAGAAAAAAAAAAAAGCTCAAAAGCAACAAAGACTAGAAAGGACAAGAGAACACCACCAGAAACTCCAATTCTACAGGCAACATAATGGCAATAAATTTATATCTTTCAGTAGTCACTCTAAATGTCAATGGACTAAATGCTCCAATCAAAAGACATAAGGCAACACACTGGACCAGACGGACTTAACAGATATATTCAGAACATTTTATCCTAAAGCAGCAGAATACACATTCTTCTCAAGTGCACATGGAACATTCTCCAGAATAGATCACCTACTCGGATACAAATCAGTCCTCAACAAGTACAAAAAGATTGAGATCATACTGTGCATATTTTCAGACCACAATGCTAGGAAACTTGAAATCAACCACAAGAAAAATTTGGAAAGACAACAAATACTTGGAGACTAAAGAACATCCACTGAAGAATTGAATGGGCTAACCAAGAAATTAAAGAGGAAATTAAGAAGTACATGGATGCTAATGAAAATGATAACATCACAGCCCAAAACCTCTGGGATGCAGCAAAGGCAGTCATAAGAGGGAGTATATAGCAATCCAGGCCTTCCTAAAGAAGGAAAAAAGGTCTCAGATACACAACCTAACCTTACACCTTAAAGAGCTGGAAAAAGAAAAGCAAATAAAACCCTAAAATAGCAGGAGACAGGAAATAGTAAGGATTAGAGCAGAAATCAATGCTATCAAAATCAAAAAAACAGTAGAACATATCAATGAAACCAGAAGCTGGGGCTTTCAGAGAATTAACAAAATTGATAAACCCCTAGCCAGTTTGATCAAAAAGAAAAACAAAAGGACCCAAATAAATAAAATCAAGAATAAAAAAAGAGAGATCACAACAAACACTGCAAAAACAAAACTAAAAAGAAAATATCATGAGCAATTATATGCCAATAAAATGGGCAATCTGGAAGACATGGACAAATTCCTAGAAACATACAAACTACCAAAACTGAAACAAAAAGAAATAGAAAATTTGAACAGATTCAAAACCAGTAAAGAAATTGAATTAGTAATCAAAGATCTCCCAACAAACAAGAGTCCAGGGACAGATGGCTTCCCAGGGGAATTCTACCAGACATTTAAAGAAGAGCTAACACCTATTTTTTTTGAAGCTGTTCCAAAAAACAGAAATGGAAGGAAAACTTCCAAACTCATTCTATGAACCCAGCACTATCTTGATTCCAAAACCAAAGATCCCACTAAAAAGGAGAACTACAGAACAATTTCCCTGATGAACATGGATGCAAAAATCCTCAACAAGATACTAGCCAACCAGATCCAACACTACATTGAAGAATTATTCACCACAAGCAAGTGGGATTTATACCTGGGATGCAGGGCTGGTTCAATATCTGCAAAACAATCAATGTGATTCATCACATCGATAAAGGAAAAGACAAGAACCACATGATCCTCACAATAGATTTAGAGAAAGCATTTGACAATATACAGCATAATTTCTTGATAAAAACCCTCAAGAAAGTAGGGATAGAAGGATCAGACCTCAAGATCATAAAAGCCATATATAAAAGACACACCACTAATATCATCCTCAATGGGGAAAAACTGAGAGCTTTCCCCCTAAGGTCAGGAACAAGACAGGGATGTCCACTCTCGCCACTGTTATTCAACATAGTATTGGAAGTCCTAACCTCAGCAATCGGACAACACAAAGGAATAAAAGGCATCCAAATAAGCAAGGAGGAAATCGAACTTTCACTCTTTGCAGATGACATGATCCTCTATATGGAAAACCCGAAAGATTCCACCAAAAAACTGCTAGAACTGATCCATGAATTCAGCAAAGTCACAGGATAGAAAATCAATGTACAGAAATTGGTGGCATGCCTACACACCAATAACGAAGCAACAGAAAGAGAAATCAAGGAATCGATCCCATTTACAATTGCACCTGAAGCCATAAAATACCCAGGAATAAACCTAACCAAAGAGGCGAAAAATCTATACACTGAAAACTATAGAAAGCATCTGAAAGAAATTGAAGAAGATACAAAAAAATGGAAAAATATTCCATGCTCCAGGATTAGAAGAACAAATGTTGTTAAAATGTTGATACTACCCAAAGCAATCTACATATTCAATGCAATCTCCATCAAAATAACACTACCATTCTTCACGGAGCTAAAACAAACAATCCTAAAATTTGTATGGAACCACAAAAGACCCCAAATAGCCAAAGATCCCAAAAAGCAAAGCTGGAGGCATCGCAATCCTGGACTTCAAGCTGTATTACAAAGCTCTAATCATCAAGACAGTACGGTACTGGCACAAAAACAGACTCTCAGATCAATGGGACAGAATAGAGAACCCAGAAATGGACCCACAAATGTATGGCCAACTCATCTTTGACAAAACAGGAAAGAATATCCAATGGAATCAAGACAGTCTCTTCAGCAAGTGGTGCTGGGAAAACTGGACAGTAACATGTGGAAAAATGAACCTGGAGCACTTTCTTACACCAGACACACAAACTCAAAACGGATGAAAGACCTCAACGTAAGACAGGAAGCCATCAAAATCCTAGAGGAGAAAGCAGGCAAAAACCTCTTTGACTTTGTCTGCAACAAGTTCTTACTCAACACGTCTCCAGAGGCCAGGGAAACGAGAGCAAAAATGAACTATTGGGACCTCATCAAAATAAAAAGCTTCTGCACAGCAAAGGAAATAATCAGCAAAACTAAAAGGCAACCGACGGAATGGGAGAAGATATTTGCAACTGACGTATCAGATAAAGGACGTATCCAAAATCTATAGAGAACTTATCAAACTCAACACCCCAAAAACAAATAACCCAGTGAAGAAATGGGCAAAAGACATGAATAGACACTTCTCCAAAGAAGATATTCAGATGTCGTCTTACTCAACATATTCATCATCAGGGAAACACAAATCAAAACCACAATGAGATACCACCTCACGCCCATCAGAATGGCTGACATTAACAACTCGGGCAAAAATGCATGTTGCCGAGGATGCGGAGAAAGAGGATCTCTTTTGCACTGCCGGTGGGAATGCAAACTGGTGCAGCCGCTCTGGACAGCAGTATGGAGGTTCCTCAAAAAATTAAAAATAGAACTACCCTATGACCCAGCAATCGCACTACCAGGTATTTATCCAAGGGATACAGGTGTGTGTTTCAAAGGGGCACATGCACCCCAATGTTCATAGACATGCTATCAACAATATGGAAAGAGCCCAAACGTCCATCAATGGATGAATGGATAAAGAAGATGTGGTAGATATAAACAATGGAGTAGTACTCGGCAATCAAAAAGACGAAATCTTGTCACTTGCCGCTACGTGGATGGAATTAGAGGGTATCGTGCTAAGCAAAATTAGAGAAAGACAAATATCATAAGACTTCGCTCATGTGTGTAATTTAAGATACATAACAGATTAACATATGGGGAGGCAAGCAAAAATAATACACAAACAAGGAAAGGGACAAGACATAAGAGACTCTTAAATACAGAGAACAAACTGAGGGTTGCTGGAGGGGCTTTGGGTGGGGGATGGGCTAAATGGTAAGGAGCATTAAGGAAGGCATTTGTTGGGATGAGCACTGGGTGTTACACATAGGGGATGAATCACTGGAATCTACTCCCGAAATCATTATTGTGCTATGTGCTAACTACCTTGGATATAAATTTAAAAATTAATTTAAAAAAATGTTTTAATTTAAAAGAAATAAAATCTTTAAGACAGATGCAGGTCGTTGACACTCACGTGACCAACATAAACTTAACTTCCTTCCCAATAATAATTATAATACTAGTAGCCAACATTTAAGAAGTGCTTTCTGGGGCGCTTGGGTGGCTCAGTCGATTAAGCGACCGACTTCAGCTCAGGTCATGGTCTCAGGGTCTGTGAGTTCAGGCCCCGCATCGGGCTCTGTGCTGGTGGCTCGGAGCCTGGAGCCTGCTTCGGATTCTGTGTCTCCCTCTCTCTGCCCCTCCCCTGCTCACATTCTGTCTCTCTCTGTCTCAAAAATAAATAAACATTAAAAAAAAAAAAAAAGAATTGCTTTCTATACACTAAACCATTTACACGAGTGACCTCAGGTACTCCTCCCAGCAGCCCTGTGGTAAAGATAGACTTATTTCTGTCCCTGTCTCACAGATGAGAAAACAAAGTTTAGGGAGGTTTAGCTACTTGCTTGTGATAACTCAGCAGTGAGGGGCAGGTCTGGAAAATTCCAAAGCGCATCCTCTACCATCGTGTGCACCCAAAAACCCACGGCCACAGAAGGTGAACCTGGAGATTTCACTGGAGGCTTATTTCACTATTAAAAATGTCATTTATATTGGAGTCTTTATCTCACTGTTCCCCAGCTGCTGAAAACAGGTTTAATATTTACAGCCTTGGGGCGCCTGAGTGGCTCAGTCAGTTAAGCGACCGACTTCAGCTCAGGTCATGATGTTGCAGTCCGTGAGTTCAAGTCCCGCGTCAGGCTCTGTGCTGACAGCTCAGAGCCTGGAGCCTGCTTGGGATTCTGTGTCTCCCTCTCTCTCTGCCCCTCCCCCACTCATGCTCTGTCTCTGTCTCAAAAATAAATAAACGTTAAAAAAAAATTTACAGCCTAATGTCAAATTTATCATGCAATGGAATTCTGTTCCAAATCACAATATGTAATTATGGTTAACATTCTTTGAATATTAAAAAAGTCTGTTTTTTTCATGTTTGTTTATTTTTGAGAGACAGAGACACAGAGCGTGAGCAGGAGAGGGGTAGAGAGAGACACACGCACACAATCTGAAGCTGCTCCAGGTTCTGAGCTGTTCGCACAGAGCCCAACACAGGGCTTGAACCCACAAACTATGAGATCATGACCTGAGCCTACATCAGATGCGCAACCCACTGAGCCACCAGGCACCCTGAATACTAGCAAATGTTTTTACAGGCAAAGGAATAGCACGCAGCATAGAGTATCCCAGAGCTACACATATTTACACCTCTCCAATTTATGCCCCAGCCCTACACGCCTTACCCGGGGCAGCCCTCTGGCACAGATCCGGCCCTAGAACCCCCTTTCCCAACTGCCTGGTCTGCACGCTGCTCCCTCTCCAGACCACACCCCGCCCCAGCCCTGCCCGGGGTCTGCATCCTCAGCGGGGTGGTTGCAAGCCGGCTCCGAGAGGAGCCTTGACTCCCTCCTACAGCACGGAGACTCTGGGAGCCCAAAGGTCCCCTGCAGCTGGACGCAGGCTGGTCGGCCCCGGTCCACACGCCCCAGTCGGAGGCCCTGATTAACACTCGTCCTGCCCACGCAGGGCGGGAGCCGGCACTCCCGACGCTCCCCGCCAGATGGCTGTGATTTACAAATGCGTCCGCATCGCATTTTACTGTGCAGGAGGGGGTCGGCGCAGCGGCCTCTGACGGCCCTTAACCCTGAGTCGGCAGCAGGTGGAGAGGAGGCTGGCTGCGCCCCGGCTGCGGAGCCTGCGCGCAGCTCGGGTCCTCCACGAAGAGGGGACACGGCCCGGGCGTGCACAGGGGGCCCTCCTACTGACCACGGGTCTGCAGGATCCGCCTCTCCGTCCCTAAAACCGGAGACGGCAGCACGTGTAACCAGACGGGAGCGCGTCCGAGTTTGGAGGTGAGCGAGCTCCCTTCTCTCCCTCCTTGGTTCCGATAGGCTAGCACTTCACGAGGCCTTTGCGTTTGATCAGGGGGAAACCTGACAGCAACAGGGGGAAAGGAGGGACAGGGCAGGGGAACCGGGTACAAGCAGAGCCCGCTCTCACCTGGTCCCGTTCTCTAACATGAAGCTTGTCAGCCGGTAGATGTTGGTGGACCAGTAGGCCATGTCATCCAGCCCCCCCAGGAAATAGTCCTGGAACTGTTCCACCAAAAACGGGGACTTTCTGGAATACGTGGGATAAAGCTACGGCAGAGCAAAGAGAACAAGCCATCACTAGGTGCTTCTGCCGGTGTCTTCGGAATCCTTTCAATGGAGATCTTGCAGAACGAAGCCTTTACCTTGGAAACAGCCAGGATCTCGCCATACCTGCAACATGAAGGATAATTTGGCCCGTGAGTTGCGGTTTGTACAAAGAAGCGAAGCGAACGATGAGGAAAAAACTCCACCGACATGTAGCTACTGTCACGCAACTGCCTTTGAATAAGCAAAATCCCGCAAATCCCGCAGCTCGGGAAACTAAAAGGTCCGCAAGCGCACTGAGGAGGTCACCCCGAGGTCAGGCGCAAGCTTTCCTCTGGGCGACACCTACATTTCCAAGAACTGGAGGTATGCACAGTCAACGATCGCACTTTTGGTGATGACGTCTCGGCCATAGAGCTTCTTATAAATGTTCAGTAGATCTTCGACGGGCACGTACCTGAGAAAGGCATCGGAATAAAAGAAGATTCTGAAGTTAAAGATAATATGGGCAGCAAGGGCAGCCACTGGGTTTTTTTTAAGGCATCTTTTTTTCTGTGAGATTTTCTTTTATTTTTTAAATAGAATTTATTGTCCTATTGGCTTACAGACAACACCCAGTGCTCATCCCAGTGAGTGCTCTCCTCAATGCCCATCACCCATTTCCCCCTCTCCCCCTCCTCCCATCAACCCTTAGTTTGTTCTCTATATTTAAGAATGTCTTACGGTTTGCCTCCCTCCCTCTCTGTTTGTAACTATTTTTTCCCCTTTTCCTCCCCCGTGGTCTTCTGTTAAGTTTAAGACCCACATATGACTGAAAACATATGGTATCTGTCTTTCTCTGACTTATTTCACTCAGTGTAATACCCTCTGGTTCCATCCATGTTGCTGCAAATGGCATGATTTCATTCTTTCTCATTGCCAACCAGCATTCCATTGTATATGTAAACCACACCTTCTTTATCCATTCATCGGTTGGTGGGCATCTAGGTTCTTTCCATAATTTGGCTGTTGTTGGAAGCGGAGCAGCTACTATTTACTCCATGATTATTTTGTGCTGGGCGTTATGCAAAGGGCTTTCCATGAACTATTTAATCCTACCTACAAGCCTAGATGCTTGGTGTTCCTGCGTGACATTAGAGGAAGCTAAAGCACAGAAAAGTGAATTGATTTCCCCAAAGAGGCACAGCAAACTGGTCCCTTAATCCAAAATTTATGAAGGTACATTCGAAGACAGGACACTAACTTCAATGTGTAAAAAGAATTAGTCTTGTGAGTTCACAGTTCAAGGAGCAATATATTTTTATTCTTTTGAGTGCTGATTATTAAAAGTTATTGGTTTTTTTTTTTTTTAATTTTTTAACGTTTATTTATTTTTGAGACATAGAGACAGAGCGTGAGCAGGAGAAGGGCAGAGAGAGAGGGAGATACAGAATCCGAAGCAGGCTCCAGGCTCTGAGCTGTCAGCACAGAGCCCGACGCGGGGCTCGAACTCACAGACCATGAGATCATGACCTGAGCCGAAGTCAGCCGCTTAACCGACTGAGCCACCCAGGCGCCCAAAAGTTATTGTTTTTAAAACACTGAAATTGGGGGCACCTGGGTGGCTCAGTCTGTTGAGCATCCGAGTTTGGCTCAGGTCATGATCTCATGGTTTGTGAGTTCAAGCCCCGCATCGGGCTCTGTGCTGATGGCTCAGAGCCTGAAGCCTGCTTTGGGTTCTGTGTCTCCCTCTCTCTCTGCCCCTCCCCAAAATCACACTCTGTGTGTGTCTGTGGGTGTGTGTGTGTCTCTCTCTCTCTCTCAAAAATGAACAAACATTAAAAATATTTTTAAAAAAATACCGAAAATGGCTTCTCACCCCAACATCCTGGTTTTAGCCCACACAGTGTGAGATGGTAAAAAGAATTCTAAGTCAGGTTTTTGATTCACAGATACTCCTTATTTCGCTCAAAAGAGCAGCATACATTAGATTAATGCTGAACCATCTTCCATTTTCACTTCTGAAGCCTTAGAATACACCAGATAGAACCAAATAAAACCCAAGTTTAGTATATTTATGAGGAAAAAAATCTATGGAAAAATCCATTTTTTTATTTTACAAGAGCCCCAGAGGGGTCCTCCCAATAAAAATAGCTCCGGGCTGGACAAAATAACAAAAATATTTTTTTAGATGAATCGCCAAGCTAGCAAGAAAGTGAAAATTTTCCAAAGGTCAAAATAAATGGAAACGGGAAACTTGAAGAGGTAAGCAAGCGGAGAAGCCAGGCTTTGCCCTGAGCTCTTAGCGACTTTTGAAGGCTGCATAGGACGCAGGAGATGTGGGCTCAAGAACAGAAACCAGCCCAAGCGGCCCATGTTGAAGGAGACTCTGAACTAAAGGAGAACCTTCTGCGTGAGTATTAGCTAGAAACAAACCTAGTCTATCAAGAAGGTCAGCAAAGAAACTGACAATGAATAAAGGGGAAAAGACATAGATCTCCCCCTAAAATTGTTAACTACCACCAGTCCCGCCAATGTTCTATCCTGCATTTGTCTCTGTAGGCAAGAAAACCCGCAAGGGCTGAATGGAACTCAGTATGGTCCTAGGTTAACAGTGCTCCCAGGGAGCCTGCAGAAGTCAAAACAAACCCTCCCAGGAGAAATGCAACACTAAGTCCATCCGTGAGTAATTCAAGCACCATGGGACATAACCAAGAAAGCCAACGTAAGGACAGCGACAGTTGCTAAAGTAGACTTGCAGGCAACAAGCATTCACTGGATATGAAGAGGGTCACTACATCATGAGGAAAAGGTTCAATTCATCAGAAAGACATAAGATTTTTCAACTTGAATGTACCTGACAATATATCTTCAAAACGTATATAGCAAATTGACAGAGCTTTAAGGACAATGGAAAAAATCCACCATCACCAAGGGAAATTTTTTTAAACAAATTTCTCTCTCAGTCATTATTAGATTGACCTAATATAAAATAAAAAGGCTATTTTATTTATAATTTGAACAGTAAATTTAATAAGCTTAAGCTAATAAACATACATATAGCATTAGACCAAAAATTGGAGAACATTCTTTTCGAGCACATATGGATTATTTTTGAATTGATCATACGTTAGACCTTAATCAAGGCTCAATGGGAGACTCCCGGCCATGACTGCAGAGGAGTAAGAGGACCCTAAATTGATCTCGTCCCATGGATACAACTAGACAACACTCACGGGAGTGCAAACGACCCAGAAAATGACCAAAAGACTGGCAGAAGAATCTCCACAACAAAATGTAGAGAATGGGCCACATTAAAGAGGGTAGAAAGGGTGGAGACACGGTGGGGGCTAAACCCTGCAGGTCCGGCCACCACAGGGAAGAAGCCACGGTTCCAGGGAGGGGGTGAGAAGCAGATTATCACGCTGGGGAGCCTAGCTGCTTCCTTGAAAATGGACGAACTCCTCACCAGAGTCACCAAAAAGAGAGAGAGAGACAGAGAGAGATCATAAATAAACAAAAACTCCCCCAAAGAGGAAAAGTAACAACTGATGCCACAGAAACACAAAGAATTGTAAGAGAATATTATGAAAAATTATACAAGTTGGACAATCTAGAAGAAATGGATAAATTCCTAGAACATATAACCTACCAAAACTGAATCAGGAAGAAGTAGAAAATTCAACAGATTATCAGCAATGAAATTGAATCAGTAATCAAGAAACCCCCAGTAACAAAAGTCCAGAAGCAGAAGGCTTCACAGGCAATTTTTACCAAGCATACAAAGAAGAGTTAATACCTATTCTTCTCAAACTATTATAAAAAATAGAAGATGAAAGAAAACTTCCAAATTCATTCTATGAGGCCTGCATTACCTCGATACCAAAACCAGATAAGGACACCACTAAAAAACAGACATACAGGCCAATATCGGATGAACACAGATGCAAAAACCTTCAACAAAATACTAGCAAACCAAATCCAACAATACATTTAAAAAAATTCACCATGATCAAGTAGGATTTATTCCTGGCTTGAAAGTGTGGTTCTGTATTCACGGCATCAATGTGACATATCGTATCAATAAAAGAAAGAATAAAAGCCTTAGGATCGTTTCAACCGATGCAGAAAAAGCATTTGACAAAGGACAACATCTATTCATGATAAAAACACTCCACAAGACAGGTTTAGAGGGAACATACCTCAACATAATAAAGGCCATATATGAAACACCCACTGTGAGAAACCGAGAGACTTTTCTCTAAGGTCAGGAACAAGACGGGGATGTGCACCCTCACCACTGTCATTTAACACAGTACTGGAAGTTCCAGCCACCGCAATTGGACAACATAAATAGCAGGTATCCAAATTGGTAAGGAAAAAGTAAAACAATCACTATTTGCAGATGCCACGATCCCATATATAGAAAACCCTAAAGACACCACCAAATAAGTACTAGAGGTGATGAATTCAGTAGGATCACAGGATACAAAAGTCAACGTACAAAATTCTGTTGCATTTCTATATGCTAATAATGAAGTAGCAGAAAGAGAAACTAAGAAAACGGTCCCATTTACAATTGCACCAAAAGCAATAAAAATCTAGGAACTAAAGAGGCGAAAGATCTGTACTCTGAAACTATAAAATACTGATGAAAGAAATTGAAGACGACACACAAAAAAATGGAAAGACATTCCAGGCTCATGAATCAGAAAAACAAATATTGTTCAAATGTCTATACTACTCAAGGCAATCTACACATCTGATGCAATCCCTATCAAAATACCAACAGCATTTTCACAGAGCTAAAACAGTCCTAAAATTTGTACGGAACCACAAAAGACCCTGAAGAGCCAAAACAATCTTGAAAGAGAAAAGCAAACCTGGAGGCATCACAATTCCAGACTTCAAGTTATATTTCAAAGCTGCGCTAATCAAAACAGTATGGCACTGGCACAAAAACAGATATAGCTCAATGGAACAGAATAGAAAACCCAGAAGTGAACCCACAACTATATGGTCCATTAATCTTTGACAAAGCAGGAAAGAATATCCAATGGCAAAAGACAGTCTCTTCAACAAATGGTGTTGGGAAAACTGGACAGCAACGTGCAGAAGAATGAAACTGGACCACTTTCTTACATCACACACAAAAATAAACTCAAAACGGATTAAAGAGGGGCGCCTGGGTGGCTCAGTCGGTTGAGCGACCGACTTCGGCTCAGGTCATGATCTCACGGTCTGTGAGCTTGAGTCCCGTGTCAGGCTCTGTGCTGACGGCTCGGAGCCTGGAGCCTGCTTCGGATTCTGTGTCTCCCTCTCTCTGTGCCCTTCCCCTGCTCACACTCTGTCTCTATGTCTCTCAAAAATAAATAAACGTTAAAAAAAATTTTTTTAAATGGATTAAAGACCTAAATGTGAGATCTGAAACCATAAAAAGCCTAGGAGGGAGCACAGGCAGTAATTTCCCTGGCATCAGCCATCGCGACGTTTTTCTGATAGGTTTCCTGAGGCAAGAGACATGAAAGCAAAAATAAACAATTGGAACTTCAGAAAATAAAAAGCTCTGCACAGCAAAGGAAACACTCAGCAAAGCTAAAAACATCCTACTGAATGAGAGAAGATATTTTTCAAATGACATATCTGATATAGGGTTAGTATCCACAATATATATATTGAATATATATATATATATTCAAAAAACCAAATAATCCAATTTAAAAATGGACATAGAACACGGACATTTCTCCAGAGAAGACATCCAGATGGCCAACAGACACATGAAAATGTGCTCAACATCACTCATCATCAGGGAAATACAAATCAAAACTGCTATGAGATACCACCTCACACCTGTCAGAATGGCTAAAACCAACAACACAAGAGACAACAGGTGTTGGCGAAGATGTGGAGAAAAAGGAACCTCATGCACTGTTGGTGGGAATGCAAACTGGTGCAGCCGCTGTGGAAAATAGTGCGGAGTTTCCTCAAAAAGGTAAAAATAGAACCACCTTGCAATTCGGCAATTGCACGACAGGGTATTTACCCACAGGATACAAAAATACTAATTCAAAGGGATACATGCAACCCTGCATTTATAGCAGCATTATCTACAATAGCTGAATTAGGGAAGCAGCCCAAGTGTCCATCAACTGATGAATGGATAAAGAAGGTTACACGATGGAATATTAATTGGCTATAAAAAAGAAAGAAATCTTGTCATCTGCGACAGTGTGGAGGGATCTAGAGAGTATAATGCTAACGCGAAATAAGTCAGAGAAAGACAAATACCATAGGTCATTCGTATGTGGAATTTAAGAAACAAAATAAATGAACAAAGGAAAAAAAGAGAGAGAGAAAACAAGAAACCAACTCTTAACTATAGAGAAGAAACTGATGATTACCAGAGGGGAGGTTGGTGGAGGGATGGGGGAAATAGATGAAGGGGATTAAGAATACACTTACCATGGTGAGCACTGAGTAATGTACGGAATTGCTGAGTCACCATATTGTACACTAATTTAACACTAGGTTAACAAGAGTGGAATTAATTTAAAAACTTTTAAAAAAGACTCCATAAATTTTGTAAGAACTGAAAAAAATTAATATATGAGTAAAAAGTAATGAAAGAGAAAACATATTAATAGAGGATCAATAAAGCCAGAAGTTCATTCATTAAAATAATAAACCTGAGGGGTGCCTGGGTGGCTCAGTCGGTTAAGCGGCTGACTTCAGCTCAGGTCATGATCTGATGGTCTGTGAGTTCGAGCCCCACATCAGGCTCTGTGCTGACGGCTCAGAGCCTGGAGTCTGCTTCAGATTTTGTGTCTCCCTCTCTCTGCCCTTCCCCTGCTCACGCTCTGTCTCTATGTCTCTCAAAAATAAATAAAATGTTAAAAAAAAATTTTTAAAAATAAACCTGAAAAATATTATTTGAGATTAATTGCCAAAGTTGTAAGAAAAGACAGAATAAAGGACATTTATGGATAACAAGGGAACACAAGTACAAATAAAAGAAAAAAAATATTATGAATAACCTTATGGTACAGTGTTTAAACAGAGGAAATGGAAAAGCCCTAGAAAAATAAAACTCCTTAAAAAGAAGTTAAAAAACTCTATAGTCCTATAACCATTACAGAAGCTTTTAAGAAATCCCTAGAAAGAACACCTGGCCTATAGAGCCTTTCAAAGTCTATCAAACGTTCAGGCAAACAAAGTTTTGATCTTACGCAGACTTCCAGAGAACAGAAAAGGAAGGAACACTCTCCACCAGATGTCAAGAAGTCAGCCCAACCTTGACACCAAAACCAAACAAAGACAGAAGAAAGGAAAATCACAGTACAAGTTCACTTATATAGAAAAATGCAAAAACCCAGGCAGCAAGAGATGTAATATTTAAAAGAAAATAAGCTATGGCAAAATTGGTTTGTCCCAGGAACTAAACTTGATTAAACGTTAGCAAATAGATTAGTAGAATCACTGTATTAACAGATAGAGAACTATTTCAACAAACACAGAGTAAGAGTTCAATATATAAGAAGTTAATTCATAATAAAAACTACTAGCAAACTAAAATCGAAGGGAACTGCCTTAAGTTGATAAAGGACAGTCACAAAAACCCACAGCCAACATGATCTGTGATGAAATTTTGAAACCATTCTCTTCATGATCACAAACAAGGTAAGTATGCTCAGTATCACTTCTATTGAACTCAAAACATTAGGCAGTGTGATGCAGCAGAAAAAAGAAACTTATAAGGAAAAAGGAAAAGCAGAGTGGTCACAATTTGTAGATGAGGCATTATGAGTCTGCGGTAAATTCAAAAGCATCTCCAGATACATTTGAATTAGTAAGAGAGCTTAGAAATGTTGCTAGATACAAAAATCAAAATGAGAAAGTCACCTGCATTTCTATACAGCAACAATCAATTAGGAAATAGAACGGATACCGAAGGTTACCATTAATGGTAGCAAATCAAACGTCTCTGCAGCTAAATGAAATAAAATATGTAAGAGCTTGATGACAAAACACGAAACTTTAAAGTCGTTAAAGAAGACTTAAAGAAAATACATAGCCGATTTATGGCTGAGAAGACTCGATATTGCAAAGTTGTTAATTCTCTTCCAATGGATCTCTAGATTCAAGAAAATTCTAATCAAAATTCCAACAATATTTTTTTTAGAACATGGCAGCTTACTCCTATCACTTTATTTGAAAGCTCTGAGGCAAAAGAATAGGCAAGGCATGTCTGAAAAGGACGGACTGAAAAACCAGCCCTACTACGTGTCAAGATGTATTATAAAGCCACTGTAATTTTTAAAAATCAGTATTGCTCATGGACAATTAGATCAATAGAGCAAAACAGAAGCCCAGAAATGGACCCAAACACATTTGGAATTTTAATTTATGTCAGAGAGGGCATTACAGACCAGTGAGGAAAGGGTAGACTATGGCTAAGTGCCCTGATTTGGAGATTATCAGTTATGTCTCCAGAAAGAAAAAAAAAAACAGATTTTATCTCAGAATATATAAAAAATTAACTCCAGGTTCATTTTAAAAAATAAAACGATAAGTATATCATTGTCTATTAGGAGCCCTAATATACAAAGAACACCTAGAAGTAAGTAAAAAGGATAAACCAACAGAAAAATAGGCTAAAAACTAAGCAAGATTATCACTATCAAACACAAACAATCAAATATGAAATGTTCAACCTCATTATTAGTCATCTGGGAAATGCAAATTAAAACTTTAATGAGATACCATTACACGCCAAACAGGTTATTTTTAAGTTGGACAGTACCCAGCATTGGAGAAAACGTAAATGTAAAAAAAAAAAAAAAATACATATAAATACTGTATAAAACTGCAGAGAGCAGAAATTGGGAAGACCTTTCTGAAAGTCTGGGCTTATTTAGTTAAGTTAAACATAAATAGGCCCTGTGAGCCACCAAGTCCATGACTAATGGTGATTATGAGATTCCCCTCTGCTGTGCGTACAAAAACGTTCATAGCAACACTACGTGTAAAGCAGAAACACCCCCTACTGCTTACATATCCATCCACATGAGAACGGAGTAATTCATCTGGTATACCCGTACGACGGACTCCCGCGCAGTGGTGAAAACGAGCGAACTACCGCCAGATATATCCGTGCAACCGTATCTCAGAAACAGAAATGTAAGCAAAATTTCAAGAATACGTGCTACACAATTCTATTTATCTGAAGTTTAAAACCATGTACTATTTTGTATATGGACACAGCCCTGTGTGTTAGACTATTGAGAAACGCAACAAAATGATGAACAGGAAACCCACAGTAGTGGTTACCCCAGTGGGAGAGAAGGGGAGGAGGGAGGCAAGGAACTTATAAGACACCAGGAAGGTTTCTGAAGCTGAGTGGTAGCTACACAGGTGAACATCATCTTGTGTTTTTTTTTTTTTTTTTTTTGGAATATGCACTTCTATCTGGCATAATTCACGAGTTTAAAGACGCTACTTAGACTGTTCTAATCTAAAGTTTTACCTTTCGGAATTGACCAATGCAGAAGACTTCTAGTTACATGGTAGGTTATAGTTTCCAAGGGGAGAAGGGTCAATGCCATTGAGAGAACACACGTAAATATAAGCCTACGCTGCTCTTACCAGCGCCGTGCGAGGTAATTGAAATTAAATTCGAATTGGCTCAACACATCTCCTCCTACGGCACAAGAAAAACATGTACATTTGGTCAGTCAGCAACAGTATGTAGCATGCTGCCTTCAACACAAATTCAACACAAATTTGCACAACCCAGGTTATTAGTTTCTCACATCGTCATACGTTTCTGATCGTTGTTTCAGGTATAGGCATATCTTTAAGAAAAAAGCGATCTCTTATATCTTAGGCAGTGAAACATGAATTAAGAAATAAATACCCACATAAATCAAAGTTTTTCACGTTAAGGAAAGATGAACCATAAAAGTTCTTTCAAAACTCCATTCACCATCTACTTTGGATATCGGAAGGTAATTTACTACAGGAAAAAGATGGAGTATACTTTAACGCGGAAGTATTGGGTGATATTAGGTAAGGAGTTTTAACCTGATATAATTTTAAATTACAGTACAAGTCAGTGATGAAATGTGATTTTTTTTTAATTAAAAAAAAACATACGCCACTTTTCGGAAATACATCTCTCTGTCAAAGTATACCTGTACTATAAATGAATTGTTAAAACAGAGAGCTAGTACTGGTAAGCTAGGATAAAAAAATACATATTTCGCTTTAAATATTTTTTAGTATAAATTGAATTTTATACACACGTACACGAATGAGGAAGCTGTGACGCACCAAGCCTACCATGAGCTACACACATCTTTGCCGACAGATGCTCTCAGAAGCATCTGTTATTATCTAGACACCTGCCTGCTTATTAGACTTAATAAATGACTTAATACCTATTTCATAGAGTATAAAATGATATCTTTACTCAAGGGAACCACATAACCAGTTCTAATTCATTATGAAATGGTCTCAGTTAAGGAGAAAGAAACAGGTTATTAAAAATAGGGGAATATAAAGAATTAAGATAGTGACTCCGTAACAAGTGAGAGATAATTACTGCAAAAGAAAATTTGGCAAATATAAATAAATAGTACCGAAATCACCAGCCGAATGCGCCTCAGAATAGGAGTCATGAAAATCTACCTGAAAAAGAAAAACACCCGATGTATATGTATGTATGTATATATATCACAAACTGTACATATATATATTAAATATATATTATATATATAATTATTTTCTTTGTTAAAAATTATATTGGCAGCTGAGTTGTATACCTATTGTCTGGTATACCTATTGTCTGTATACCTAAAGCTATTGCAAATGCTCGCACCTCAGAGGATATATACACGGTCTTGATGGAGTCCAAGCACGAGCTGCTCATGGAGTGGTACTAATGTCAACTGGTGACCAGAAGGGACTTCCAGGAGTCAGTCACCAGGGAAGATGGCCAGGTTCAGCCCGGGGATATGGCGGTTTCGAACAGAACGTTGAAAAAGGAAAAACAGTAAGGGGAGATGGGCAACACGGATGAAGGCGGGAGTGGGGTACAGGCTTCTAGTTATGGAATGAATTAATCACGGGAGTAAAAGGCACAGCATTGGGACTGCAGTGTTGTGTGGGGACGGACAGCTACCCTTGTGAGCACGGCAGAATGCCGTGTCCAATCGCTGTGTTGTACAACTGACATTAATGTAACAGCGTATCAACTACCCTCAAAAAATTAATTTAAAGAGGTAAAATTAATTTAAAAAGGTAAGTAAATTTTTTAAAGAAAAAACAAACACATGGAACCATTACTTTCAAAGAGAACCAAGTGGTAGGTCTTCACATCCTTAGGAACACACAACTTGAGTAAAACCTGAAATTTTCCCAATATTGTTTGTGACTAAACAGAACATCACCATTTATCGCTGTTTTCCGTGCACATTAGTGAATGGCTAATGCCTGTGTGATGAAGGTACAGGTAGCAAGAAGAATAAGAGGAACAAATAGGAACAGAGAAATCTGACAAATACTGTTTTGGGCAAGAAGTCTTGCTTCCAGACAATAGCCAAATTACGGAAAGAGCCCAAATGTCCATCAACTGATGAGTAGATTAAGAAGATGTGGTATGTATACACAATGGACTACTACTTGGTGATGAAAAAGAAGGAAATCTTGCCATTTGCAACAACATGGATGGAACTGGAGGGTGTGAGGCTAAGAGAAATGAGTCAGAGAAAGACATACCACATGATTTCACTCATGTGGAATTTGAGAAACTTAGCTGATGATCATAGGGGAAGGGGAGTAAAAATAAGATAAAAACAGAGAGGGAAGCAAATCATAAGAGACTCTTAAATACACAGAACGAACTGAGAGTTGATGGGACGGGGAAAATGGGGGATGGGCATTGAGGAGGGCACCTGCTGGGATGAGCACCGGGTGTCACATGGAAGAGACGAATCACCCGGTTCTACTACCGAAGCCAGGACTACACTGCATGTTAACCAACTTGAGAATAATGAATAAATTATTCTTAAAAATATACATAAATAATAAAAATAAAAAAGACTTGCTTCCACACGCCCTCTGAATAACCTCAAGTTTCCCGTCCCCTAAAAGGGACAGTTTTTAATCGTGGGTGGGACAACATCACTCCCATATCGTCATTAGCCCGAAGGCAGGTACTCACAGCCGCCATTGTCCTGAGGAACCCTTGTTGGATCCCCAAGCTGTGCCAGCTGACATCGGCCACCATGTGAGAGGTGATTCCCAACAAGAACGCCACCAATTTCTCTGTGTCCTGCCGAAGAAGCAAATTAGAGTCCTGTGTACTTGGGCTATTCTATAAAAATCCTATTAATACTTTTGATAAGGTATGATTTCCATTATTGAGACTTAATAAAATCAGAGGCAGGTACGTTGTAATTTCTAGTTACAAAAACCATAAAGGACTCTTCGAAATATTTTACGGATTTCAATTAATTACTCTTGGAGCAAAACAATGAAGTGACGTACCCCAAACATTATTAAGTGGTTTATTCAGATATTAGCTAGGCACATACTGTGTTTGGCATTGGAGGTATGGGGGCGGGGGGCGGGCAGCCCTCCCAGAGCCTGGTGTGGGGACAGGGGACAACGAAGTAGATGCAGACGCGAGCAAGGGACTCAGCGGGGCTAGAAGGGAATTGCTTCTTGGCTTTAGAGGGCCGCGCCTACCTTCTCCCAGGGAAGAGGATAGTTCTCTCGGATGTAATGAACGCTCGCGTTCAGAAATGGGGTCCAGTGAGTGCTCTCAGACACATCGTGGAATTGGCCTGATGAAACAAAAGGTCTCAGGAGTCTTTCTTAAAAAGCTGGAGATGCCCAATCGAATCTGCCATCACTGCCGCCCGCTGCAACCCTCCTCCTCCTCCCCTCCGAGTCTCTTAGTTTCTTCTGTTGATGTTCAGAGGAAGCCTCTAGAACAGAAGAGCCGGCCCAGAGAGAGAGAGAGAGAGAGAGAGAGAGAGAGAGAGCCTGAACTGGCTCACGGCATCTCGAATCACCTGGGCTGCCACGGAGGTTGGAAGGGTTTCCAATTCTGTGCTCTCAAGGGGAGGGGAGGAGGGGGTGCCTGGGGGGCTTGGCTGGTTAAGCATCCAGCTCTTGATTTCAGCTCAGGTCACGATCTCATGGTTTGTGAGATCGAGCCCCGCATCAGGTTCTGCACTGACAGCACAGAGCCTGCTTGGGATTCTCTCTCCCTCTCTCTCTCTGCCCCTCCCTCAAAATAAAATAATTTAAAATAATAAAGGGAGGGGCGCCTGGGTGGCTCAGTCAGTTGGGCGGCCGACTTCGGCTCAGGTCATGATCTCGCGGTCTGTGAGTTCAAGCCCCGCATCGGGCTCTGTGCTGATGGCTCGGAACCTGGAGCCTGCTTCTGATTCTGTGTCTCCCTCTCTCTCTACCCTTCCCCTGTTCATGCTGTGCCTCTATGTCTCTCAAAAATAAATAAACATTAAAAAATTTTTTTTTAAAAAATAAAATAAAATAATAAAGGGAAGGAGAGAGGGGTGTGTGGTGTGAGGGGAGGTGCACTGGGTGGAGGGGCGTACAGGTGTGTGTGTGTGTGTGTGTGTGTGTGTGTGTGTGTGTGTGTGTCTAAGTTCTTTGGCTGGCACAGCCCACCCTTCTAACGGCACAAAAGACAAAAGTAGATACTCCAAAGGCTTTCAAGCATTTTAATATACAACAATTGTTTTATAAGGGCACCGGCCCCAAGCATCAGCTGAGGGTCTATTCCCTTCATTCCCACAGCGGGGTCAGAAAGGCCTGGACATCTACGTGAAAACTTCCACTGCCACACGTTCTTCCTGGGGTATCTGACGCCACAAGGGACAACCAAAACCAAAACCAAAACCAAAACTCTGGAGTTTAGGTCCCTCAGTTCAAGTATTTTCGCTGTCGCTAGAGTAAAAAACCGTCTCACCAGTTTTCAATCATTGGTTTTCCCGGAAATGATTTTCAGAGATGTTGCAACTAAGACATTTGATTTGTGCTAATGGTTTTCCTAGAGATAAAACTGACAACTCCTACTTACAGAACTCCATACACATTCAAAATTAAGTACAGCGGCAGCCCTTTTGACAAACCTCGCCTTAACCAAATTGCTTTTTGTTCCCCTCTGTAATCCCACTGACCAGAAGCAAAAGAAAGCCCCCTCCCCCTCAGGGGCCTGCAGGGTGGTGGCGGGCAGCAGGCCCCTGTCCCCACAGCCGGGCTGCGGTACAGGGTTCCTTCCATTCCTGGCGAGGATGGGCCTCGTTGTTGTAGTTACAGGATTTGTTCAGTATTGGGTAAACCGAGGCAACGGAAGTATAAAAACAAAGCTGTTTCTTTGGGAGCTGAGCATCTGAGAACGTTTGCTTTCAAAAGATGCCGTTAAGAGTCACCCCCAGGGACGCAAGCGACAGGAGCTGTGGAAGTAGGCGCGTGTGAGACCCAGGGGAGGGCTGGGAAATGTTCATAAAAGTGTAAGAGGAGTCTGCATCGAATTCCTCTGATCAGCACATAGTTTATAAGTTTTTCAATGTTTATTTATTTATTTTTGAGAGAGAGACAGAGCATGAGGTGGGGAGGGACAGAGAGGGAGGGAGACACAGAATCTGAAGCAGGTTCCAGGCTCTGAGCCTGGACACAGAGCCTGATGCAGGGCTCAAACCCATGAACCATGAGACCATGACCTGAGCCAGAGTCGGTGCTTAACTGACTGAGCCCCCCAGGCGCCCCTATTTTATACTTCTAGGTGGCCTCTCCGATGAGTCGATCTGTACTGGTTGGGAGAGGGCATGTATCGCTGTGGGGAAAATGGAAAATTCAGGAGTGCGGGACCCCTCTTTTACTCTTCTCGAAGCCCGCAGTACTGTGTGTTTACTTGGTCCCTTAAAATGGCATAGGTTAAGCCAGTTTTCTCAGATTTAATTGACAAAAAAAAAGTTCTTTTTTACTTCTTTTTTATAGAAGAGATCAAGGAACTGTTAGATTATCAAGAGACATTACAGCCCCCCGAACACACTGCTGGGAAGGGCTAAAGAGGAAAAAGGTTTAGAAAAAAACTGTAACAAGCAGGCGAAATAATAGGATTAAGAAAGGATAGTTAACAGACTAAGAAGGCAGAAGAAAAAAAAAGAAAAAAAAGAGAAACCCAACCTTCCAAATGTGAGAAATACAAAAGCTTAGTTATCTGGTATCATAACTACAGGAGTGAGGGCACGAAACAGTCCCCTGACCCTACGAGCATCGCTGTATTAAACCAAACATTAGGATGACGGCCATGACCAAGACTCCAAAAATGGTTTCCGTGATGACCGGGATACTGGATATCTTTCATTTGTCCCTCCAGGTCCACTGTCCACTCTTCTCTGCCCCGCCCTGTGCCCCTGAGGGACTTGCTCAACTGGCCTCTTTGCACTCCAGCTTTGGTTGGGTTGGGTTTGGCCAATGGGGGGAACGGAGAGAGAGAGAGAGATGGGGGTATTCATTCTCCCAGCTCCCCTGCTGTGGGGTTGTGGGGAGGGGGCTGGCTATGTTCCGACTGAAGGTCTGGCCCCCAGCAAGGGGTCCTCCATGCGGCGACCTGTCCACCAGCTGCTCCCTCCCTGCACCATCCTCCCCAGTTCTCTCACGCCGTGCCCGGATCTTTGTAAATACCTTATAAACACACCCCAAATTACTCTGCTCCAAAGCACCTTCCATGCCTGCTGGGGCCCCGACTGACAAGCCCCATAAGCCCAGTTTGCTGAGAACACCGCCGTAGGTCTGCAGAACACTTGACAAATACTACACATTAACGTCAACAAAAATCCGGTAAAGAGGCAAACAGGCATTATCACTACGTTACAGGCACGGAAACAGAGACTCAGCACTGTCAGGACTTCGTGAAGGTCCCGTGTTAACAGATAACATAGCAGGAATAAGAACTCAGACCCTTCCGTCTCTTTCAAAATGTTTTCTCTTCCGCCACAAAGCAGTAAAGTAAGGGTGCACAGGATCGTGAAAATTTTCGGAATGTCCGTGCCTTAGGAGGTAAGGTTTGGATACATGGAAGATGCGGTTAATGTGAACCAAGTCATCGGCCAACAGCAGCGGGAGATGTGACATACTGGCTTTTGTACACCCTCGCCATCCCTACCGCTCAAGTAAAGGTGACGTTGTTCGGTCTGTAAAACTCCATCTTACCTCCTTCGCAGATGCTGGGGTAAAACGCATCGGGAAACACGGATCCCGCCTGATACGCGTCCTGGTGTTCAAGCAACAGCTGGCGAGCAGGAAAACAGAGATTAGGGCCAAGAGGCAGCAGCCTGGGACCAGCCCGCCACCAACAGTAGGAAGATGGAAGGAAGACATACGAATAAAAACTCATGCATAATCCAAGACCACGCCCTACAATAGAAGACCTTGGGTTCTGTCCTAGCAAACAGGCTGACGGAGAAGTAGCAAAGATCACTGATTTCATTTGCTCTGTTCACCCGGTAGAGCAGAAATTCCCCAAGGCTAGTTCACCACCTGCTTTGTGGAAAGATTTCCAATGATCCGGTGAAAAATCAGTCAAAGGGAGAAATGCAGGCATACATAAATATACACAAAGCATGCAGATATACATAAAATACACACCTACACCTAATATATGCACATACACATAATATATGCACATACACATAATATATGCACATATACATGTACACAGTTGACCCTTGAACACAGATTTGAACTGTACACGTCCACTTATAAAGATTTTTCCCACTAAATGCAGTAGAATACTACAAGTGTATTTTCCTCAATGCATTTTCTCATTAACATTTTTCTTACCTTGCTTTATTAGAAGAATACAGTATATAAGACATAATAAAACATACAAAATAAATGTTGACTATCAGTAAGGCTTCTGGTCAGCAGTAGGCTATTAGCAGTTAAGTTTTGGGGGAGTCAAAAGTTATATTTGGATTTTTGACTGCTTGGGGGATTGGTCCCCGCTAGCCTCTGTGTTGTTCAAGGGCTGACTATACATATACTGACATCTATATATACACACACAAGTTTATAGTTGCTACCCGTGTTTTGGAGTAAGATTATATCTTTGCACTTTGGTGTGTGTGTGTGTGGCGGGGGGTCTTCCTTGGTTGACTGGCTCACTCCATTCCATCCTGACCCCCTTCAGGGGGCCCAACTGTTTCTAGAGGCTAGAAAGCAAAGACTACATTTCTAAGACTCCGTGGTGGAGCCCCTTGTCCCCCTCTGCTTCTTCAGCTAGCCGGGAAGTGTCTGGTTTTGCAGCAGAGGTAGGAGGGGCCTAGGTGTTCACAGGTAGAGTACAGAGTCTCCATTTTGCTGGTGAGGAACATGGCTGAGGTGACAAGCTCCTGGAGCCAACAGTCAAGATGGCGGCTTCTGGCTCTCCAGACTGTGTAGGAAGCAGCTGGGTCTGGAGCTAGCAACCGGTGGCCCTGGCAGGCCGGTTCTGGGTCTTGTTCTGGGAGTCCCTCTTGGACGCTTGGCCCACAGCCTGCTTTTCCAGTGCTCACACGTTGTCAGCACTGAGTACCCCAATTCTGGGCATTGGGCCCCTCTCGGCAGAGGGGTTTCCGTGACCTGCAGATGAACTCTGATTGCCACGACAGGCCAAGTAAAAGCTTGGTAACCTAAACTTTTTAATTGATCTGTAAGGACTTACTAATCTTCATTGCCGCCATGGTGTTGGGCTCAGAGACGCATGTTTGACAAAAGCTAGCTCAGTTAGAGCCCTCCCCAAGACTGGTCATCTGAGCTAACTGGAAGACACCCTCTTCCCTTTGGGGATTTTCAGCTTTAAGGCTGAGTTCTTGATGGCCAGTGTCCTCGGTGTGGAGACAGACCACCCCCCTGACCTGTGGGTGGAGCTCTGCTCCCACGCTAGAAGTTAGGTGCGCCCTGATGGTGCGTCTCCTTTTTCTCTAAAGACAGCTCGAGATGGACTTGTGTGGCTTAAAACTAATAGTTAACTTCATTGAATATTTACCTTGTCAGCCACTGTCCTTGTCATTTTATACGATAAAGACTTGAATCTGCATCTCTAGGTGAGGTAGAAGCTGTCATTTAACATTAAAAAATAATTCTATTGATGGACACAGTCTCTTTCCATGATTTGGCTATTGTCGAAAGTGCTGCTATGAACATAGGGGTACACGTGCCCCTATGCATCAGCACTCCTGTGTCTCTTGGGTAGATTCCTGGCAGCACTATTGCTGGGTCATAAGGTAACTCTATTTTCATTTTTTTGAGGAACCTCCACACCGTTTTCCAGAGTGGCTGCACCAGTTTGCATTCCCACCAACAGTGTAGGAGGGTGCCTACTTCTCCACATCCCACCAGCATCTATAGTTTCCTGATTTATTCATTTTAGCCACTCTAACTGGTGTGAGGTGGTATCTCAGTGTGGTTTTGATTTGTATTTCCTTGATGATGAGTGACATTGAGCATCGTTTCATGTGTCTGTTGGCCATCTGAATGTCCTCTTTGGAGAAGTGTCTATTCATATCTTCCACCCATTTCTTCACTGGATTATTTTTTTTTCGGGTGTGGAGTTTGGTAAGTTCTTTATAGATTTTAGGTACTAGTCCTTTATACAATATGTCATTTGTAATTATCCTTTCCCATTTGGTCAGTTGTCTATTAGTTTTGTTGGTTGTTTCTTTTGCCGTGCAGAAGCTTTTTATCTTGATGAGGTCTCAAGATAGTTCATTTTTGTTTTTGATTCCCTCGCCTTTGGAGATGTGTCATGTAGGAAATTGCTGCGACTCAGGTCAAAACGGTTTTTTCCTGCTTTCTCCTCTAGAATTTTGATGGTTTCCTGTCTCACATTCAGGTCCTTCATCTATTTAGAGTTTATTTTTGTGATTGGTGTAAGGAAGTGTCTGGTTTCATTCTTCTGCATGTTGCTGTCCAGTTCTCCCAGCACCATTTGTTAAAGAGGCTGTCTTTTTTCCATCGGATACTCTTTCCTGCTTTGTCAAAGATTAGTTGCTAAGTGAAATAAGTCAGTCAGAGAAAGACAGATACCATATGTTCCCACGCATAGGTGGATTTTGGGAGACTTAGCAGAAAGCCATGGGGGAGGGGAAGAGGGGAAAGGAAAAAAGACACAGAGAGGGAGGGAGACAAAACATAAGAGACTCTCAAAGACTAAGCACAAACTGAGGGGAGAGGGGGGTGTGGGAGGGGGAGAGCAGGTGACGGGCACAGAGGAGGGCACTTGTTGGGATGAGCACTGGGTATTGTACGGAAACCAATTTGACAATAAATTATTAATAAAAAATAAAATTAAAAACCCCACAAAAATAAAAAAAAATCTGAAGTAAATTTTGAAGCATAAATGTGTCAGCAAAATAGGAAACTGCTGGGAGGAGGGGAAGAATGGGGGAAGATACGTCCTTCAGATATAAAAATGTATGTTTAGGCTACGGAAATAAAAGTAGTAGGATATTGGAGTCGAAAGAGATCAGCGAAACAGAACAAAGAGTAAAGGAAGAGACTGGAGCGTACACCATATACGGTGACGATGAGTAAAGGGTGCACCAACCAACAAATGGCGTTGGCACAACCCTGTGGCCGCGAGGCTTCCAGCGTGGGCCTTTGTGACACGGACCTGAAATTAGCATAATAAGAGGTTGCTAGACCCTGAACAGGCTTTAAGCCAAAATAAATACAAGATGACTTAAAGAGTTAAAGGCAAAACAAGAAGCCACAAAATTAGCGGGACCAAACTTAAGAAAATAATTGTACCATCTCAGAGTGGGCATGGATTTTTCTAAGCAAAGCATACGGGCAGAATCCATAAAAGAATAGAAGGCTGAACTTAACTACCCCAAAATGTAAGCGTCTGCACGGCAAAAGGCACCAGAAGTAAATTTAAGAGAAAAATAACCACAAGAATCATTTGATACATAACGGGGGCTCATATATTTAATAAGTCATTTTTCCACATCAAGATAAATATCCTAATCAAAAAACAAGAAGATATAAATGATTCACATAAATGCTAGAAATAGTTGATAAACACTTGAAAGTGTATTTAACCTCATTCATAATTAACTAAAATGCCAATTAACTCTATAACGAAATACCATTTTTCACCTACCAAATTAGCAAAAATGAAAAAATAAAAAACAGGCTCTAAAAGTGAAGGTTTCCAAATCTGAGGATACCCGCCAAGAAATTTCAATGAAATACGCGAGCCATTAATGGGGGCACCTGGGTGGCTCAGTCGGTTAAGCATCTGACTCTTGGTTTTGGTTCAGGTCATGATCTCATGGTTTGAGAGTTCAAGCCCTGCGTCAGGCTCTGTGCTGTCAGTGTAGAGCCTGCTAGGGATTCTCTCTTCCTCTCTCTCTGTCCCTTTCCTGCTCGCTTTCTCTCTCTCTCAAAATACACCTTTTTAAAAAATGAAATACGTGAACATTTAAGGATATTAATCCTTCCTCAGTCCTGTAGGTCTTTCCTGATTCATTTTGTCTTCTTTGTTTCTGGGCCAAACAGACTCCGCTAGCAGTGCCCCGGCTGAAGGGGCTTGCCAAACACGGTCGGGAAACTGACCACCGACACGGAGACTGAGCACCTCAGAATACGTATTGAGAATGACAGAGGCCAGGTTTCTCACCACTGGAGAAAGGAGTCACAGATACAGACACGAGAAGGCTAGAACGAATCTTGTGATGATGGATCCTAATTGGAGATATTTTTGTGTGAACTCGTGGCTTTAAATAAATGGGCAGATAAGTAGACACCAAAGCCAACTAGAAGCAGACTCTGGGACACTGGAAGCATCGACATAAACAAGAGTCATGTGATATAAGCCATTAAATAACATCCATGAATGCATATGGATATAAGTAAATATACAAATGAGGAAGAAGGAAAGACTCTATGGTAGAATGCCAATAAATGCAGAAGGAAGCATGGAATCAGGTAAACGATTTGGCCACCATCATAGTAATTATTTCAGGTAAGAATTATCAATGGATGCTGAAAGCAATGGGGAAACTTTGATGATGAGAAACAGGGTATTTACATCACCTCGATATCTCTCCCCAGAAAATATTTACTCGTTAATTAAAAAACAGAAAATACTGGGGCGCCTGGATGGCTCAGTTGGTTGAGCATCCAATTGTTGATGTTGGCTCAGGTCATGATCTCACAGTTCATGAGATTGAGCCCCGCATCAGACTCTGCACTGACAGTGTGGAATCTGCCTGGGATTCTCTCCCCCTCTCTCTCTGCCACATCCTCTGTCTTTCTCTCTCAAAATAAACAAACCTCATTTTAAGAAGTAGAACACTTCAGTTTCCATTGGAAAAATGTGAAGACCCCATCTTAGCCAAAAAATTAACATCAGTCAGACTTGTGCTTCCAGGAAGATGGAAGAGGGGTACTTTTCTGCATTCCTCTTGGTAAGGATAACTAAGAACCCTGGAGGCTGTACACAAAATGAGCCTGAGAAGCTTCTGGAAGATGGAGGGAAGTATGCAGACGGCTGGGGGAACTCAGGACCTGAAGACGACACTGTGGAAAAGTTCTCTGGATTTTCTTTTTGCCTCATATGTCCCAAACTGGATACCGGAAAAACTAGAAACTCTTATGAGCGTAGACGAAACACACAGACGGAAGCCACAACAAAAGCCTGCTGTAACCATGAGACCAGGAAAGAGGCAGACTAGCAAGACAGAAACTTTTAGACAATAGCCTCTCTACACCAGCCAAACATCACAGAAAGAGCTGCGGCCCCACCCTTACCAGGACTTTCATCTGTGTCATCCTGTCTCCCATCTCTACCCCTCAGCGTCCGTGGAAACCATGGGGAGAGCCTGGACATACAATTGCCGACATGGCACCCCCACCCCATCCCCGCCGGGCGGGACCAAAAAAGTCCAGAGGAGGGCAAGACACTCACCACCACAATGATACACACCCCAGCATCTGTAGAGGCCACAGTGAGGAGAATTAGGTACTTCTACCCCTCCAGCCAGCGAGGCATCAGTGGAGACCCAGGGGGAACCTTGACCTCTACCCCCAGTTGGCAGTTAGGAAAGTTAGGAGGTGGGTGTCTGCCCACTGCAGACCCCTCCCAAAGTGGTGTCAGAAGAAGTCTGCTAAAATAGAAGATTTCACGGGTGCCTGGGGGGCTCAGTCGGTTAAGCATCTGACTTCGGCTCAGGTCATGATCACGGTCCAGGAGTTTAAGTCCCATGCCGGGCTCTGTGCTGACTGCTCGGAGCCTGGAACCTGCTTCGGGTTCTGGGTTTCCCTCTCTCTCTGCCCCTCCCCCATTCATGCTCTGTCTCTCTCTCTCTCTCTCTCTCTCTCTCTCTCAAAATAAACAAACACTAAAAAAAGGTTTTTTTTAAAAAATAGAAGGTTTCATGTAAAATCCAGAGTCTCATAACCTAATACCCAAATGTCCAGGTTTCAATCAAAGATCAGTCATCACGCCAAGAACCAAGAATCTCAAAAGGCATGAAAAGAGAAAGCCAATGGAGGCCAGCACGGCGATGGCAGAAATTTTACGATTATTCGACAAGTATTTTAAAGCAGCCATCATAAAAATGTTTCAATCTCAAACATACTTGGAACAAACCTCCCCCTCCCACCAAAGCAGCCTCAGGAGAGAACGACCAAATGGAAATCCTAAAAATGAAAAATACAAGAGCCGAAATAAAAGTTATCACCTGAAACAGTACACTTGACATTGTGAAGCTTCTTCTTTTTAAATTATTTTTTAAGTGTGTTTTATTTATTTTTTGGAGAGGTCGAGCATGCGTGAGCTGGGGTGGCGGGGGGCAGAAAGAGGGAGAGAGAGAGAGAGAGAGACAGAATTCCAAGCAGGTTCCATGCTGTCAGTGCAGAGTGTGATGAGGGCTCAAACTCGCAAACTGTGAAATCATGACCTGAGCAGAAGTCAAGAGTTGGATGCTTAACTAACTGGGCCACCCAGGTGCCCCGACCTTGTGAGCCTTCTGATACAATCCAATGAGAATACAGCATCACCTCCGTTCTCTACGATATTTCTGTCAAAAAATAACTTGCGAGGGGATTTATCGTGGAGAACTATCAGACAAAACCAAATTAGGGTGCGTTCTATAGAGGTATTGGACTTTACCCCTTCCAAAACATCAAGGTCATTAACGACAACGTGGGCCTGAGGAACTGTTGTAGCTCGCATGGTGCCAGATTGGTCCTGGAACCGTGAAGATGATTATTGAGACACACTGGTGAGATATGAACAAAACCTGAGGACTGGGTCAAAGTTGTTCGGTGTTGATTTCCTGACCGTGATTATTAGGCTGTGGTGACCCAGGAGGGCCCTTGTTTTCAGGAAATACGCGATGATGTATTAAAGGATAATGGGTGTCCCATCAACGACTTACCCTCAAATGGTTCGGGGGGAAAAACTCAATATGTATAAATAGTGTGGAATTGCACCAAATCTCTGGACGGGAGAGATTCCATTTTCCTTTCCAGCGAGTGAACTCTTGGACTGCGCCAGAAGCAGCAATGGTCTGACAAACAGTTGCTCATAAAATTTCAACAGAGCACCTGGCAGTCAGATCACAGGAGGACGGGAAGGTTAACTAACACACAGGAGGGACTGTTTCGTTTGATAGCACCAGCAATCAGGAAGGTAGTCATCAGAAGTGGTTCAACTGGTCAGCACCAAATTAGCAGAGTTTATTCCTTCCTCCTTTATCCAAATCATGGAATTACCCCTTTCTTTTTTACCTCATAAAAACTCCTTGGTTTCCCTGAATGAGCAGCATATTTTTCTGGTTGCTGTGGAATCTGTGCTCTCCCAAAATGCAATTCTGAGACCCAAATAAAAGACCTTTGTTCCCTTTTAGTTCCACTTTCTTTCCTTGGTTGACAACAGAGAGGATAAAAAGGCAAATAGGAGAAGTTGTCAACAATTAGGGAAACTGGGTAAAGGGCATAAAAGAACCGCCTAAGCTTCCGGCTTTTTGATTGGTCTTTAATTACTTCCAAATGAAAAGATAAAACATAGAATTGGTTGATTGGATTATGGTGCATTATGGATAACAAAAAATATATATAATTGTTCTCCATGATTTTGAAGTTCTCTACTGATACGGAAAGACATCACCAGGATATTAAACGAAAAATAAGAAGTTGCAGAGTGTGCAGAGTGTAATTGGGGGGGGGGGGGGGGGTGTGTGCTAATCAATGAAGAGACAATGGCCCAGGATGATAGAAAGCCACGTGTTAACACTGGTTGTCTCACAATTTTTCTCTATGGTAAGCATCTATCAGTTCCCTAATCAGAAAAGAAAAAATGTCTTCTATGGGCAGGTAGAAGGAAGCGGGGCAGAGAGGACAGCAACCAACCAAATACTCTTGGCTGCTATGATTTCATGGTTAAAACACCACGTTCTGTCTATTCGTACAGAACATAAATACATCTAAGAAGTCCAACCCTAACAGTGTGAAACTAGAAATCAATGATAAGAAAAAAGCTAATGGGGGAAAAAACACATGGAGACCCAACAATGTTAGTGAATAACCAATGGGTCAATGAAGAAATCAAAGAGAAAATTAAAAAAAATACATGGAGACAAACAAAAACGGAAACATCATGACTGAAAATCTTTGTGCGGGGCGCCCAGCTGACTCAGTCAGTGGAGCGTGCCACTCTTGATCTCAGGGTCATGAGTTTAAACCCCACATTGGGTGTTGAGCCTACTAAAAAAAAAAAAAAAAAGGAAAAAAATCTTTGGTATGCGGCAAAAGTAGTTCTAAGTGGGAAGTTTACAGCAGCATAGGCCTACTATACCAGAAAAATCTCAAATAAACCACCAAGGTTTACACCTAAAGGGAACTAGAAAAAAGAAGAATAGAGACTAAAGTTAGTAGAAGGAAGGAGATAGTAAAGATTAGAACCAAAATAAATGAAAAAAAATTACAAATCAATGAAACCAAGAGCAAGTTCTTTGAAAAGATAAACAGAATTGATAAACCTTTAACAAGACTCATCAAGAAAGACAAGTACTCAATGAGTAAAATCAGAAATGAAGGAGAAATCACCACCACCACCACAGAAATATTAAGAATTATAAAATGCTATGAAAAATTAAATAACAAATTAGAGAAACTAGAAGAAATGGAAAAATTCCCAGAAACATATACAGTCTTCCAAAATTGAATCAAGAAGAAATAGTAAATTTGAACAGACCAATCATTAGTAACAAAGTTGATTCTGTAATCAAAAAACTTCCAAACAAAAACCCGGGACTGGATGGCTTCACAAGTGAAGTCTACCAAACATTTAAAGAAGAGTTAATACCTATCCTTCTCAAACTATTCCAAAAAGTAGAAGCGGAAGGGAAATCTCTAAATTCATTCTATGAGGTCAGCTGTACCCTGATACCAAAACCAGACAAAGATACTACTAAAAAAGAGAACTACAGGCCAACATCTCTGAGGAACCCAGACACAGAAATCTTCAAACCATATTATCCACCAAATTCAACAATTTGTGAAAAAGGATCATTCACCATGATCACCATGATCAAATTCCTGGGATTCAAAAGTGGCTCAATATTCTTAAAATCAATGCAAAAGGTCACATTAACCAAAAGGATAAAAACCATATGACCATCTCAAGAACTCCAAAAAAAGATTTGACAAAATACCTTAATATCATTTGTTTTATGATCAAAACTCTCAACACAGAAGATGCAGAGGGAACCTACGTCGACATAATCAAGACCTTGTACAGTAAACCCACGGGCAACATCATAGTCAGGAACAAGACAAGGGTGTCCTCTCTCACTACATTCATTCACCATAGTACCGGAAGTCGTCGATGCAGCTATGGGACATGAAATAAAAGCATCGGGACAGGTAAGAAAGAAGTAAAACCGTCACCATTAGCCGATGACAGGATATTGTGTATAGAAAAGCCTGAGGACTACAAAAAAAAAACTATTAGAATAAAGGAATTCATAAAGTTACAGGAAACAAAATTAGTAGGTAGAAATCTGTGGCATTTCTACATGTGAATCGTGAAGTAGCAAAAAGAAGAACTGAGAAAACAGTCTAATTTACGATTGTGCCACGTGGAACAAAATATCTAGGAATACATTTAACCAAGGAAGTGAAAGGCTTATGCTCTGAAAACGAGAAGACATGGACGAAAGGGATTAAATAGGACACAAATGCGCCCATGGGTTGGAAGACTTCATATGGTTAAAACATCCATAGTAGCCAAAGCCAGCCACAGATTTAACGCAATCCCTATCAAAACACCGAAGGCATTTTCCACAGAACTAAAACAATCCGAAAACTTGTGTGAAACCACAAAACGCCTCGGACAGCCAACGCCGTCTTGAGGAGGGAGAACAAAGCTGGCGGAATCAGCTGTGGTACTGGCACAAAAACAGATACAGAGATTGATGGAACAGAACAGAGAGCCCAGAAACAAACCCACACTTCCATGGTCAACTTATCTATGACAAAGGAGTCAAAATATACGATGAGGAGAAGACCGTCTCTTCAGCAAATGGTGCTGGGAAAACTGGACAGCTATGTGCCAAAGAATGAAACTGGGCCACTTTCTTACAGCAGACACAAAAAGAAACTCCAAATAGATTAAAGACCTAAATATGAGCCCTGAAACCATAAAAACCCTAGAAGAAAACGTACATAGTAACCTCTTGCACATTGGCTTTAGCAACATATTTATAGGTAAGTCTCCTCAGGCAAAGGAAGCAAAAGCAAATATAAACTCTTGGAACGACACCAAAATAAAAAAAGATTTTGCCCAGGAAAAAAAGAAGACAAGAAACACCCAAAACACCTCAATAAAACAAAGTAATTTACTGAATGGAAGAAGATATTTTCAAATGATATAACCAACAAAAGGTTAATATCTACACTACATAAAGAACTTATAAAACTCAACACCAAAAAAAACAAAACAAACCACAAACAATCCCATTAAAACACAGGCAGAGGACTTGAGTAGACGTCGAAAGAAGACCTACGGGTGACCAATACGCATATGAAAAAATGTTCGACATTACTAATCAGCAGGGAAATGCAAATCGAAGCCACAATAAGATCCCACCTCACACCCGTCAGAATGGCTAGGATCAAAGAGAAGTGTTGGCAAAGATTGGAGAAAAAGGAAGCCTGGAGCACTGCTGGTGGGAATGGAAATTGGTGCAGCCGCTGTGGAAAACAGTATGGAGGTTCCTCAAAAAATTAAACATAGAATTACTGTATGACCCGGTAATTCCGCTACTGGGTCTTTACCCCCCAAAAGTGAAAACACGAATTCAAAAAGATACATGCACCCCTATGTGTAGTGCAATATTTACAATAGTCAAACTATAAAAGCAACTCAAGTGTCCGTAGATACGCGAATGGACAAAGGAGACGTGATTACACACACACACACACACACACACACACACACACACACACACACACCCCACACACGATCATTACTCGGCCATAAAAGAGAATAAAATCTTGAAATTTGGGATGACATGGGTAGACCCCAGGGAATTATGCTACATGAAATAAGTCGGAGAAAGACAAATACCACATGATTCCACTTCTATGTGGAATGTAAGAAACACATGAACAAACAGACCCTTACATACAAAGAAACTGGTGGCGGCCAGAGGGAAGGTCACGGAGGGGAGGGGATCAGCAAAATGGGTGAAGGGGGTGAAGAGGTACAACCTTCCAGTCATCAGCCGTGGACATGAAAAGTACAGCACAGGAGGTACAGTCAACAGTACTGTAAGAACACAAGGGGACGGTGGTGACCACACCTAGCATGGTGAGCAGTGAGTAACGAATAGAATCGTCGAATCGCGATGCCGTACATGTGTAGTGTAGCATTATATATCAACTACGCTTCGGCAATAAGAAAACAACAGGGGAAAAGTATCAGGGCAATAACGACCCCCAATATGAGGTCAGTTTGCTTTTTTTACAGTTCTTATAAATTAGTGAACGGAGTTTCTCCACTTCACGCATTATTCTTTTTTTGTAAATCAAATCTTTAAAGAGCAGATATATTAACAAAAGAGGACCCCAGAACCAACAAAACTCTGACCCTCAGTGCCTCCACTAGGTCACCAGCCAGTGGGGGACCATCTAGGCACACGGCTGGCACCCTTCGGGCCACTTCCTTCTGAACCATTTCAAACTGTACCATTGGGTCCAGAGGTCCCCAAAGAGCAGGTTTGAATAGCGAGAAAGTGATACTACACCAATGCCCACGTACAGAGATAAAATAGGTCATGAAAAGGGGTTGGAGAGGGTCAGAAGAGGTAATGTCATCCCGATCTTCATCAGTTGAAAGGTGACGTGTAAGTACCCAGGGCGCTTAGTCATTTCCGATGACGACATCACTACTTGCATCAGGACGGATACTGAGGGGAAGGATCGGCGTCCAGGTCACGTTTCAAATTAAGTTAATGACACAAGCATGACTATTTCTGCTGGAGAAATCACTCTGCACGCACTCAGGATTGATCGTTCGCGTGATCAAGCAGCAAGAGTCTTCCTTCTCCCCTCTTCCCTGGCTACCTTCCGCCATCAATGAAGATAGCCCAACGCTGTTGATGTGCCAAGTAAGCAAGTTGAAACTCACGTCTAAAAGTGTCATGAAGATAGGACAGATTTCAGTTCTGTTACCATCCTGATTTCCGTACTGAATTATCGGGGCTTACTGGCAATAATTTGACCCAATCTTGATGACATGAGCCGATGTTAACCACTCTTATCAAACGGAAGTACTTAAGAATCATCTTTGTCACAGAGGACGGTTTAGCTATAGAACTAGCAATAGCATATGGGGTCAGAATGGGTGCAATTTGAAGATAGGTGCGGAGAAGCCACCGGATGGTCCTAAAAGCAAACAGTAGGAGGAGACGTCGCAAGAGTCTCTCAGTGTGGACTTCTGAAGAAATCCTTCCTGCTCCTTGTACGGATGCAATTTTTATACAACACACAGTCAGGAGGTGAAAAACAATTTATCTGAGGTGTGGCTTCTCTTTGTAAAAACTGTGAGATGCGCCATTTTTAGAAAATTCTCGATTTATGATTCGTCGTTAATTTTTGGGGGGATCTCTGGAAGAAAGTTAATGCACGAGAGAAGTAGTAAAAGTCATACCTCTTTGTAGTTAATGTTGCCATCTTGGAGGTGGAGAAACTCCAGAGCTCTGTGTCCTGAGAGAAATACATAAATCAATTAAATTCAACCGTAACCGAACCCAGAACTTCGAGATATTTTAAAAGGAAAAGGTCGTTTTGTCATTGGAGCCATCGAGGAAGCGGGAAATGAAAATTGGGGGCCCAGCAGCAATTTTCATTAGGCAGAAGATTCGCATAATAGTTATCTTGTTAAACTACAGATCAGATTTGCAGGGGGATCTGAACTTTCGGCCCAGGGTGGAACTTTCTGGATTAGGTCTCAGTTCCCTCCTAAGTAAAATGAAGTAAGTAATACCCACCTTACAGGCTATTGAGAGGCCACACGATACACGCCGTGTGACAAGCACAATGGCTGACCCACACTAGGAGCTCGGTAAACAGAAGGCGTCGTCATGGTATTGTGCCTCAACAACCCACTGAGGTAAATAAACCTAAGGCACGGAATGAATCCACGACTCTCAAATGTTTATTTTTTCCCTCCATCAATTAGACCACATTAGATGGACCAAAACCAAAACCAAACAAAACGAAATCTCAGGTCACCTGCTCCACCCACACGTCCACGCAGCCACACCCCGAATCTGCTTAGAATCCAGAAGACCAACATGCATCGTGAAGTCACTTTCGAAGTGATACCTTATTTCTCTTGTGCATTGCATCCAGTTTTGTAATGCATACGAAAACAGGCCACTACTAGAAGCATTAATACTATAGGATACCAGCTCACGGCCTGCGCAAGTCACCTGTATAGAAGATTCCGGCAATTTACAAATCCAAACCACTGACCAAGGCCAAATCTAATTAACTCACCTGAATGTCAACCTTGCACGCAGGCTTTATAGAAGAAGTGAAAATAAGAACCAAGATATTTATAAAATCCTCGACGTAATTAGTAAATGTTGGAGTTTTGCCTTTTACATAAAAATCCTCAAAATCTGGGGCACCTGGGTGGCTCGGTCGGTTGACCGTCCGACTTCGGCTCAGGTCACGATCTTGTGGTTCATGGGTTCGAGCCCCGCGTCGGGCTCTGTGCTGAGAGCTCAGAGCCTGGATCTGCTTCAGATTCTGTGTCTCTCTCTCTCTCCCTTTCTCAAAACTAAACGTTAAAAAAATTTTGTTTTTAAATCCTCAAAAATCTGTGCAGATTAGAGGTGGTCTTCAGTTACATTCATATAAAGTTTTACATTAATATAGTGCATTTAAAATGTGTTTAGTATATGTTTATTAGGATCTTTGGCACAACTAAAAAAATAAGAAATTATCCGATTTTTAAAAATTTTATATTTTATCTGTAAGTTTTTAAACTCTAAGGATTCAATCCTTGAGTATTTCCACTTACACTTTTTCTTTTCCAGCCCACATACAGGGTTCGCCAATTTCAATTTCAAAGAGCTTACATGTGGAAAATACTTCCAAATTCATCGGGAAGTTCGGCTTCCTCATTCTACAGAAATGAACTCTGGGGCACGCTCAGTTCACAGCAGATCTGGTATTAGAACCTCGAACTCTCTTTTCTGCTGTTTCCCAACTCCTGCTAGCAATCAGTGTTTTTGGAAAGAATGCCAGCCTGGCTGTCAGGACACCCGATCCTACGCCAGCCCCCGAACGAGCTCGCTGGGAGACTTTCTAGACCCGTGTTGTGTGTGAACCACAGGGGCTGGGCTCAGGGACCGCCAGTGCCCTTTCAGGCGGTAAAATCCTGTGATCACAGGTGCCTGGCCACTAGAACTCCAGACCTAGCTCTGTCCCGCACTAAGTTTTCACACTTTCTTTGTAATCTTGGTCTGCTTTGTACCTTCCGGAGGTGGCCTGACTATAAAATATGATCGTTTTTGTTTAAAAGTAAACCCAGACATCAGGGATTACCTGAAATTAATCGGAATATTGTTAGAGAACATAACCCCATCTGCTTAGATTATAAACTGGCTGACTTTCTCCAGGAGTTGAAAAATAGTACAAACACACCTCTTACGAGAACCAAACGTACGGGGCACCAGTAGCCGACACTCTGCCTGGAGCCGGTCCTTCCCAGCTCCCATCATCCCGGGCGCCTCTGAGGCCAGCGGCCCAACTCCCTCGCTTCCTCGCCCACCCTGCAGCCGGTCACTTGACTCGGGGGGCACGCTCTTGGGGCCACGAGGGGCCCTTTACACATACTTGGAAATACAAAACAACAGAAATATCTTCCTCAGTCTTCCCGAATTCCATGCACCTGTCTCCTCTCCCGTTCGATCAGATGTGCTGCTTCCGGGCAGCCCCCGGGTTATCCAGCTTCTGTTTGCCCACCCAGAGAAACAGCCAGGGGCCGTATCATCAAAGATGCATCGTTGCCGTGCCTCCCACCCGCCCCTGACTCGGTCACGGCTGCTGCTCTCCGCGCCCCCTGGCCGCTGGCTGCAGTCGGGGGAACTTGTTATCAGCACCCAGGACCGACTGGATGGCCAGGAGCGCAGCAAGGTGCCGGCACGTACCTATCTCTATGTGCGTGGAGATGCCACACGGCGAAACTCGGGGGCACAGCGAGCCCAGCGCGATCAGCAGGCCGGGCCAGAACCTGCGCGCCGACATGCCCTCGCTCCTCGCCGCTCCGGGGGACACACACGATGTGTCTGAAACCCAGGCCCAGCCTCCCTGCTCTCCCTCTAAGCGGGTCACTGACGCGGGAAGCCCAGCCTCGTTCCAAAACAACAACACTGCCCCGTAAACTGCTCAACTGCTGTTTGACTTCACCAGAACGGCAAACAAACTCCACCTGGGAGAGACAAAAAAAAAAGCCATCAGCCAAAATCTAAACGTCCTGACGTTGAAGCAGTGTCGCTTTCTGACCCGGGCCCCCCCCCACCCCCGGATTTTTTTTAACATGAAATTTGCATGGTGACACTAGCAAAGTTGTTCTCTGAATATTCTTGGCTTTCTTAAAAAGCGAGAGAGAGACTCACCCGTCTATGCTGACAGTGGACATGCTGGACCCCCGCCCCTCGCCAGGGCTGGTCTCTCGGGCATCGTTGCCACACACCGATCAGGTGCCCTGCGTCCTTGGCCTCCCGGGCGGCGAACGCTGGGAAAGCGTCTGCCACGATCGGCTGGCACCGGCTTCTCGCTCAGGATTTGGCAACAGCTACCGACACTTGCACGGGATTGCACAAGAGCCACCACTCCTGGTCTCTCCACTTCTGCCTGTTCTTATGGGGCTTATCTCGAGCCTGTAGCACGGTCAGATTCCTGCACCCCAAGAAAAGAGGCCAATTCCACTGTGGGCGGGAGACGTGGGACCGAGTTAAGACCGGGAAACAAGGATTCAGAAAATGCTAGGCTCAGAATTCACCTGTCAGGAAGGATCTAATCTACGGCCCTTCATCCGTGGGAAAATGAGCTGGTGCTCTGCATGGACATGGGCGGGGGTGGGGGGGAGCCTTAAAGCTCAGATCATGCGTAATACACATGAAAAGCAAGGAAGGAGAGCCCGAAAGAGCGGGCGGAAACCGTACGCACGCTCAGGTGAGCAAATGGAAGAGAAGAATAGAATAGAATGTGGGACCATCTGAGACCCTTACGCGTCTGCCAAGTTTCCTCCGTAACCTTAGCTCGGCCGCCGGCACGCCCCAGAGAAAGGAAGCCCACGGCTGCCCCTCGCCCAGGAGGGCATCGGGCTGGGCCGCTTCTCACCGCTTTTAGGCCAGAGGCCATGACCCGACGTGGTTTGTCTGGCTAACGGGGTGTTTTATAAACCTAGGTCTAGTCTGCTTATTCGCAGTGGGGGAGTGGATGGGTAAAGGGGGGGGCAGAAGGGCACTAGACACTCCAGAAGAGGACGCCAACATCATGGATTTCCTAGGCCTTGGGCCTTTATGCCCTTGTGGGTCCCTGCCTTCATGACGATAAAAAAATAAGTCAGATTTTACCCCTGCATTGGCCTAAGTATTAATATAGAATATTCAGCCTAAAAGTTCACTTTTTCCCTGATTTTTATAAGAAATAAGTTTTGTGTGCCCCCAAAAGTAACATGGGCCCCAGGCAGTGGGCCTACTGGAGAAGGGAAGGACACTGTTGAAAACGGAACCTTAAGAAGATAAGCAGACAAACCACGAGAGACTCGGTACTCCAGAGAACAAACTGAGGGTTGCTAGGGGCGAGCTGGGCGGAGGGGGGGGGGGGATGGGCGAAATGCAGGGTGGGCACTAAGCAGGGCACTTGTCCTCTGTAAGAGATGAAACACTGGATTCTACTCCTGAAGCCAACACTACACTGTATGTTAACTAACTTGAATTTAGATTTTAAGAAGCTTTTAAGAAGATAACCAGACTGATTTGGGGTGGAGAGAGGCAGCCTAACAGCAGTGCCCCAAACTCAAGACAGCAGCTGTCAGTAGGGCTCCCTCTGCCGGCGGCAGGCGGAAATACACCAGGTCCCCAGTCCCCCGTGACACCCGCGGGCCAGCATTCTCCCTTCCGGGACCTCCTCACTCCCCCGTTCCTTCAGTAGACTACAGAAGGAAATAGCGAATCCACACACACAAAACATTAAACTCCGCTGTTCCCACTTCTGCTAGATGTGACGGACTCAAAACTGAGGGACACCGACTCAGGAAAAAAAAATAAAAAATCTAAAGAAGTGCCTGGGCATTTTGCAAATAACCCAACGTCCTAGAGAAAGGGGAAGAGCCCACAGGCCCGGGAAAGGCCAGCAGGAGACTCCGCTCCGTAGGTGTGGAGAAGCAGAGAAATGCCAAGACTAGTGACCCTAAAATCAATGCATAGAATGGGTCTTCCCTTGGACCCACAAATTCCAGAGACAGCCCTGTTTTTATTTGCAGGCTTGTGGACGCCGAGGCTCCCTTGCCGCCTCCGGGGCTGTATGCTCCTGTCTCCTTGTGATTGACTGGATTCTGACAAATGGTCCCAGTGACTAGTTGGAGGCCTGACTTTAATCGTATCAGTGGCTTTTCCAAGGGCAGCTAGTAGGACTTTGAACGTTGCGCCCGATTTATTGCAGCAACTCTACTAAGCACTTATGTTATGCCACAACGAGAGAACTTTTTACCAAAAAGAAAAAATACTGGGGTGAAGTAATTTGTCCAAAGTCATACAGCTCGTCGACAACAGACTCGGTTTGGGGCCGAGAAGATCTCCAGAGGCACGGTTACAGATGGGGGGGGAGGGGAGGCTGGTCCCAATTAATGGAGGGGATACATAAACACACACCCAGAAAAACGCCCAGGCTGCAGAACACTGAGCCACGCTCGCCGCGAGCACAGAACCCTCGACCCAGGGCCCAAGCGCGCAGGGGCTGCGGCGATGAAGAGCCGCGACCGCACCCTTAGCGTTTGGGGGAGCACCACCCGCGTGTCCACCGATCTGCACAAATTCCGGTGGCGGGGGGTGCAGGTTTGGGGGGGCTCGTGTGAAGGAGGGAGCAGGAGCTCTGCGGCAGGTGGGGGGGCTAAGGAATAATTACAGAAGAGCTCTGGAGGCGGGTAAGGAGCGGCCGGCAGGTGCATCCCCCCTATCCCCCCCGCCCCGCGCACCCTCCCAGGTTCCGCGCGGCGCTGAGCCGCGTGCAGCGGAGGAAGCCGCGCAGCGCCAAGGGCGCGGGAGAGGGCGCGGGAGAGGGCGCTGCTCCGCGTCCCCGCGGCCCGGGCGCGTGCCCGCCGCCGCCTCGCTCCTCCCGCCGCCCCGACCCTTGCACTCGGGCGCGCGCTCGCTTGCCTGCTTCCTGCCGCCTCCTCCGGGGCCATGGCGACCTGCCTGCGGCTGCGGAGCTGCGGGGCCCCGCGCCTCCCGTCCGCGGGCCCCGGCCTGCGCCCCGGCTGCCCGGCGCCCGCGCCCTGCCCGGCGCAGCCCCGCCGCCGTGCCGGGGGCCCGGCCGGCCTGTCCGCGGCGCTGCTGCGCACCGACGGCTTCGTGGGCGGCCGCTGGCTCCCGGCCGCCAGCGCCTTCCCCGTGCACGACCCGGCCAGCGGCGCCGAGCTGGGCTTGGTGGCCGACTGCGGGGTGCCCGAGACCCGCGCCGCGGTGCGCGCCGCCTACGAGGCCTTCTGCAGCTGGAGGGCCGTCTCGGCCAAGGTGAGCGCGCGCGGGGGCCCGAGCGGGCCCGGTAGCGCAGCCGGCCGCGTCGCTCCCCCCTCCCCGATTTGCCGGGCCGAAAGTCGTACGAAGGCGAGCGGAGGTGAGGCACGGGGAAGTTTGGAGCGGCGGCGTGGTCGGGACCACGGTGCCGTGCCCGGGCCCGGGGCCCGATGCCGCCCTCCGGCCTCTGGAAGACGTCCAGCCCCGGGAGGCAGAAGCCGGACGAGTAACGTGAAATTAGCAACGAGCCAGGGGAGGGTGAACGGGCTGAGGGGCCTGACCCTGGGCGGGGGCCGGGCGCTGAGCGCGCGGGTGGCTCGGCCTGGGTCGTCGGACTTTGTGCGGGACCGTCCTCCAGGGTCCGGCCTGCAGGCAGGGCTCCGGCGTTAGCGGGCTGGCGGCTGGTCGTTTTCGCACGACCTTCCCGCTCTGCTCGTCGGTGTCCTTACCTTCCTCCTGTAAGGATACGAGTCGTGTCGGGTGACGACCCACCTGTATGGGTCGAACCTCGATAACCTCTTTCAAGACCCTGTTCTGAGATGCTGGGGAGACGGCCGGGGGAGACCCAGTTCAGCGCACGCATCAGGGTCGCCTCCCGGAGGACCGGAGCTGCAGCGATTCAAGCGAGGGAGGGAATTCGGCGGGACCAAAATTCCCGAGGCAGGGGCATGCCCGACCCATTTGGAGAACAGCAAAGCCGGGAGGGGAGGCTCTGGAGACCCGGAGAGACCAGGGAAGGGGGCTGGATCCGGTGGGGGGGGTGTGGACTAGGTTTACCTTGCGGGAGGTGGGGCGCCGTCCCAGGGTTTCCAGCCCAGCGGTGGTCCGGTTCGCATTTGGAAAGGGTACTCTGGCCGCAGCACGGAGGTCCGGCAGGCGGCGCCAGAGGCCCGGTAGGCCTGTTGGCAGTGACTTAGGCTTGAACCAGGGTGGTCTGCGAAGGGTCTCTTGTGACCTGTTGTGACCGCGCAGGTAACTCCGTGCAGGTAACTGGAGTCCCTGGCGGTGGTAGGGTGAGAGAGAGAGGGGCGCCGGCAGGACTCCAGGCTTTCTGGGCGGAATAGCCAGCAGGAAGGAGTGACCAGCAGCTGAGACCAGGAAGAGGGGTGGGGAACTGGCGGTGTTACGGGTCCCAGCCTCCCTTCCAGCCCCATCTCTGCCTCAGTGGGTGTTTGGAGCCCAGGGCTGGTGCTGGGACCTCTCACAACACCCACCCGACATCAAGGCCCTTGAACACGAAGGTGGCGTCAGCTTGTCCTCCGGGAGCTCGGGGCTTCTCGGAGAACTTTCCTTCCTGGAAGGGTCTCGGAGCAGCTTTCCCTAGGAAGACAGGCCCACCCCTGCGGCGGTGAGAGGTGGGCTCCGAGCTGACTCGTGTGGCCGCCGTGACCCTGCCTCCTTGTCCCGGGGCCTCTGCCGTCCGCCCCCGCCCCCAGCCGTTTCCTCCCTTCCGTCTGTAGGCCCAGTCGCCCCACCGTGGATGGGGTCAGGTTCACCCGGAGCTCACACCTCACTCCCCCTTCTCAGGAGCCCGGGTCTCGCATTTCCCGTTGACGTTTTTCTGCCTTGCCTCCCAGCTTCCTTTTCACCGGTTTTGGGACCTCCCGTTTCCCACCGTGTCTCCCACCGGGTGCACCCCCGGAGGAGCTCGGGGAAGGGGGGCCGATGCCCGCAGGCGGCCTTACAAGCCTGAGCACTGGCTCCCCGGGGCCGCTGTAACAAGCCACCCCAAACTTCGTGACTTCGCACGACCACACGGACGCACTCCCTGACTGTTCAGGGGGTCGGCAGTCCAACGTGTGCGGCCAGGGCTGCGCTCCTGCTGGAAGCTCGAGGGGCTTCCTCGCCTTTCCCGGCCTCTCGAGGCTGCCCACATCACTCCAGCCTCTGCTTCCGGTGCCACGCGGCCTTCCTGCCTCGCTCTTATAGGACCCTTGGGATCGCATTGGGCCCACCTGGGGAACGCGGCCTCCCTCCTCACCTCAGGCTCCTTAACGTAATCACATCCGCAAACTCTCCGTTGCCCCGCAAGGCACCAGGCCGACAGGCTGCGGTGATGAGGAGGCGGCCATCTGAAGGCCATTACGGTGGCTGCCCCGTCAGAGCACTGTTCTTGGTGCTTAACAGGTGCTCCATCTAGTCCTTTCGATGGCGCTGTGACGTAGCGACTCGGCCCTTGTGATGGATGAGGAACGCGGCTGCGAGAGGCTCAGAGTCCACCATCCACCACTCACCCCTGCTCGGGCGGGGGACCCGGGACTTGAGCCCCACGTGACTCCGCGCACCGGGAGCCTCCCTGTTGGAGCCCTGCACGCTCACGCAGCTCCTCACAGAGGCTGTGGGAGTTTCTGGGAGCTGCCCCCCAAGCCTGACGGGTCAAACAGCGGAACCAGATCGGCTCAGCTCTGCGGGCCAGAAATGGTTTCTTTCTTTTTTTTTTTTTTTTTTAATTTTTTAATGTTTATTTTTGATAGAGAGAGAGAGAAACACAGAACCCAAAGCAGGTTCCAGGCTCTGAGCTGTCACCACAAACCCCGACGCGGGGCTGGAACTCACAGACCGGGAGATCATGACCCGAGCCGAAGTCGGACGCTCAACCGACTGAGCCCCCCAGGCGCCCTGCCACATGTCCGTTTCGGGCAGACCCCATCGGCCCGTGACACAGGCTGTGCGTACTGGAGGCGGTCTGTCGCCCCCCCTTGGTCCCTGGGGTTCAGCCTGGACGTTGTGTTTTCTGCCGGCCGGCGGAATCCACTTTGTATTCCTGCAGTCCTCACGCGGTTTCCTGTCCTTCCCTCCTTCTCTCTCGGCTAAGCGTGTGCTCTACGCCGAGCAGACCGTGGCCTCAGATAATTGATTACTAGAATATAGTCTTTCGTCTCTCGCCCGGCGTAAGCGCTGGCCCGTGGTCCCCGGGTTCCTAGCCGGTGGAGCACGGGGCCAGCAGGAAGGCGTCCCTGTGTGCGGCGAAATTAGTCATTTCGCCCTGTTCCACAGAAGCTTTTCTCCTCTCTCACAAATTATGACTCAGCATACGCCTTTACGTGCAACTTGAAATGAATCTTATTACTTATCAAAGAGAGGTCCGTACACCGGAAACGAACGTAACGTTATATGTGGATGATGCCTCAATTTAAAAAAAAAAAAAAGGAAGGTCAAGGTGAGTCTCCTCAGAGGGAGACCACACAGCAGCCGTTTGAGGACTTCCAGGGTTGTTGTGTGTGACTCTTGCTTTTTATTTCCTTTCCAGGAGAGGAGTTCATTACTTCGGAAATGGTACGACTTAATGATGCAGAATAAGGATGACCTTGCCAGGATAATTACAGCCGAAAGTGTAAGTTCAAGGTCCTGCCTTGCTACCCTATGGAAATGCCTGGACTTCTCAGGCGAAAGCCTGGGCAAGCCTCTAACTTCAGGGCTGTCCTGCAGCTAAGGAACATGCGAATTCTTTGTCTAAGATCAAATACCAACGAATCCTTTTTTTTAATGTTTATATATTAATTTTTTTTTAATTTTTAATGTTTATTTTTGAGACGGGGGATGGGGAGGAGTTCAGAGAGAGAGAGGGCGACACGGAATCCGAAGCAGGCTCCAGGCCCTGAGCTGTCAGCACAGAGCCCGACTCGGGGCTCGAGCTCACGAACCGTGAGATCGTGACCCGAGCAGAAGTCAGATGCTTAACCGACTGAGCCACCCGGCGCCCCCATAGATACCAACTAGTTCTTGTGCCCGGCACCAACTGTTGCTAATGAAGCCAGGCCCTCCTCTTTGCTAGAACCATTTGTATGTTCCACGCTTGAGTAACATACTAGAAACATGGACTATTACACTAGGGGGAATAAATCAGTCTGAGAACGACGGATACATTTTATGATTTCCTCCTACGTGGAAAATTTAAGAAACAGAACAAGCGAACAAAGGAGGAAAAAAGACAAAAGGAGGTGGGGAGGGGGGGAGCCAGTGGTAACCGGAACAGGCGAGAAAGTGATTTTGAGTGAAACGGTGTGAATAATGCTTTCTCACGGCTCCCAGCCGTGTCCCTGCGGTTGGTCCAGTTGATTTTTTTTCGTGCTGCTTTTGCACGTTGGAAACGTACCTGCAGTTTCTCGGTAGCTGTGACAATCACGTTTTGCCAGGGTCGCACCCTCGGGAAGATGTTAGGAGAAGAAAGGGCAAGACGCGCTTGTCGCCGTCCGGATGCGAACAGGATTGTGGTTTGGGTGGGGCCCGCTGCCTTCTGTCCCCGCGTGGGACTCTGCTTTCTAAGCCTCCTGCCGGGATCCCGAATGTCTCTAAGGCCGCGTGGGTTCGCGCCGGGCCGGAGCCTCGTCTGCCCCGCGCGCCGCCTGGGAGAACTTCCAAGCGAAGAGTCCGGCTTTTGTTGCTGGCAGGCAGTGAACGTGTCCTGTTCTTTTCTTTTTCAATTTTTTTTAAGTCTGTTTATTTTGAGAGAGAACAAGTGGGGGAGGGGCGGAGAGGACAGACAGAATCCCGCGCAGGCGCCACGCTGTGCGCGGAGCCCAGGCGGGGCTCGAACCCGCGGCCCCCCCACCACCGAGGTCGTGCCCCGAGCTGAGACCGGGAGATGAATGCTTTACCAGCCTTGTGTCCCCCCCCCGCCCCGGGCGCCCCTGAATGTGTCCTTTCCCGACCCCATCCAGGGGAAGCCCCTGAAGGAGGCGCAGGGGGAAGTCGTCTACTCGGCCCTTTTCCTGGAGTGGTTTGCGGAGGAGGCGCGCCGCGTCTACGGAGACGTGATCGCCACCCCCGCCAGGGAGCGGCGGGCGCTGGTCCTCAAGCAGCCCGTCGGCGTGGCCGCCGTCATCACGCCGGTAGGTGGACCGCCAGCTGGCCGGGGTCCCGGGGCAGGAGACGCGGCCCGCGGGGCGGCCCGCTCTTCCCCGGGGGGCCGTGCGCTCCCGCAGGGGCCGCCGCCCGCCCTCGGGCCCCTGGCAGCGGTTCCCCCCGTGTGGGGGGCGGCTGGGGAGGCCCGCAGAGGTGGGGGACCCACGACAGGCCCCAGCGGCTTGTCTGACGTGGCAGAAAGGCTCCTTCTTGGCAGTGCCTCTAGCGCGTCCGAAAACGTCTTTTTTTTTCCCCTAAAGACACATTTAAAGGGCGGTGGTTTAGGGAAATTTTTATTATTTTATTTTATATTTTATTTTTATGCTGAGCTGATGGTTGTCCTCAACAGGATAGTGTGTGCGTGCAGTGGGCCGGGTTCCAGGGGGGAAAAGGCTGAGACATACAACACTGCGCCCGGGCAGAGCCGCGACAGGCTGGTGGGGCACCAGCCCTCTCGGGGCCACCAGCCTTGTGTGGGCCTGCCGTCTACGCGGTCTCTCAGCTCGCCTAGAGTGCCAGCTGTCCCCGGACTGCCTGCCTTCCTGGCCCGGCAGGGTCACAGACGGGCGCCCCCCTTCCTGCCTGGACTGGCTCCGTGTGACTCAGAACTAGACGTTGGCGAGCTGTGTGCCCTTGGGCGAGTTACTACTTAACTGCTGTGTGTCAGTTTCCCCCAACGGAGGTCCTCATTCGTCCCCAGAATAATAATAATACCCTCCTCCGTGGGTCGTGAGGAGGATTTCATTATAATTTAAAAGTGCTTAGAGTAGTGGCTGGCACAGAATAAGCACCAGCTAAGGATGTGTCCACATAAAACAAAATACCGTTAAAATAGACAGAGGTCTACAAATATCGATCTGTAAACAGAAGGAAGTGACAAGTCACCTGCCATTTGGAGAGTTACCTTCGCTAATGTTTTCTCCTGGAGGGTCAGCCAGCCGTGGCTTTCAGGCCGAGGCAGCCCCGCCGCCTGTATTGGCGAATAAAGTTTTATAGGGACACAGCCACGCCCCTCCCCGCCCATTCTGCCTGTGGCCCC
>PITB01004267.1:0-36454 GCA_004024585.1 Paradoxurus hermaphroditus | reverse complement strand
GAGCACTGCTTTGAGAGTCCGCGTGTGCGGTGGCGTCCGTCGACTGACCTCCGGACCTGCCCGCCGGTGCTGGACGGGGCGGCCAGCGGCTCACTTCTCCTCTCTGCCCTTCCGACCCCAGTGGAACTTCCCCAGCGCCATGATCACCCGGAAGGTGGGCGCCGCCCTGGCCGCCGGCTGCACGGTGGTGGTGAAGCCTGCCGAGCACACGCCCTTCTCCGCCCTGGCCCTGGCCGAGGTGAGCCCCTCCCCCTCCCGCCTCCCCCTCGGGCTGCATCTCGTGCTGGAGGGGGTTGGGTTTTAGCCGACTGGCAGTTAGTTGAAGTCCGACGTTTGAGAAAAAACAATGGAGGGGGTTTCGGCTCAGGTCGTGGTGTTATTTATGGTTTATGGGTTCGAGCCCCGCATCAGGCTCTGCACGGACGGCGTGGCGCCTGCTTGGGATTCTCTCTCTCTCTCTCTCTCTCTCTCTCTCTCTGTTCCTCCCCCACTTGTGCTCTCACTCTCTCTCTCTCTCTCTCTCAAAATAAATTAAACATTTTTTAAAAAGGTGAGGGGCCGCTGGGTGGCTCAGTCGGTTACGCATCTGACTCTTGACTTCGGCTGGGGTCACAGTCAGGCAGTTGGTGGGTTGGAGCCACTCCTCAGGCTCTGTAGGGACAGTGTGGAGCCTGCCTGGGATTCTTTCTCTCTCTCTCTCTCTCCCCCTTGCACCTCCCACCCCGTTCCTTCCCCACTTGTGGTCTCTCTCTCTCTCTCAAAATAAATAAACTTTAAAAAAGGAGGAGGGCGCCCGGGTGGCCCAGTCCGTTAAGCGTCCGACTCTTGACTTGGGCTCAGGTCCTGATCTCTCTGATCGCGAGTTCGGGCCCCACATCAGGCTGTGCGCTGGCAGCTTGGAGCCTGCTTGGGATTCTGTCTCCCTCCCTCTCTGCCCCTCCCCTGCTTGCTCTCTGTCTCTCTCTAAAATAAATAAATATGAAAACCAAAAAGATTACAAAATGCAATCTGTCCACCGTTTGTATTAAGCAGGCAGGACGGACACGTGGGCGTGTCTCGCGCCGGGGAACCCCGGATGCGCCTCCTGTCTCGGGTTCAGCCGGCGCTCCGGCAGATCTCACCATTCGTCCGTTTAAAACCCTCCAGGGGCTTCTCATGTCACTCCGAGTGAAGCCCCGACTTCTACAGTGGCCGCCGAGGCCCTAGAAGACGCCAGCCTCCAGTTTAGTCCCCTCCCCCGCCCGTTCCTTCCCTGTCACTCTGGAGCCCTGCCCCCCTCTGCTCCAGCCTCTGTGGCCCCTGCTGCACCTCAGACCACACCGGGCTCACCCCGACCCCGCTCTCTCTACACCTGCTTGTCCTCCTTCCGGAAAGTTCTTCCCCAGGCACGCCCAGGACTTACTTGCTTCTTCGGGTGCGTCACTCGAGTGTCCCCTTCTCAGGGAGGCCACCCCGCCAGAGGGTCAGAGCGTCGCGCTCCTGAGCCCCTTCCCTGCTTTATTCGTGTTCCCCGAGACGCCGTCCTCCTGACGCCTTGGAACGGACGCGCCGATGTGGCGACGGGCCTTGGCAGAGCCCGGGACGGGGCCCGGGGACGTGCGTGTGGGAGGCAGGGCTCCCGTGCGGGGCGGGCCACTCGTGCGCGTGGCCGTCAGGTTCTGGCCTCATCGCCCCCCTCCCTCCCGGGCCGGGTCCCCCTCCGGGCCCTGCGGCCAGAGGCAGGAGCTTCCCGCCGGCAGCGGCCGTTCCGCGTTTGCCGTTCCAGGCCCCCCGGCACCTGCTGGAGCCCCAGCCCCAGTGCTAGAAGCTCCCATCCTTTAGGGGCGCCCCCCCCCACCGGGGCACTGCATCTCAGAGGCCAACAAGAAACGTTAACCGAAAACGGGAGGCTTCGTTCTAGAAAACTGTTACAGTTTTCCTCGAAGTAATCCTTAAATCTGTACGGCGTGTGTACGTGCACCTTCTCATCGGGGTCCTCGGGCGAAGGTGTGGTTAACGGTGCGTTTCCTACGGTCTGTGGTGTTCGGGCTCAGTTCCGACCTACGGCCAGATGATGTGTCCTGCTCACAAAATTTCCTCGGAAACACACGTCCGTGTTGATCGGAAAGGCTCAGGCCCACGTTTTGAAACCCTCTACGAACCTCGTCCAGACGCCTCATCAGACTTGGGTTCCGTCTCCTCGTGCCCGTCAGGACGCACCGTTGTCTCTGCTCCCGTGACGCTGGGAGTGTCGGGGGGTGCCGGGCAGGGCCGCCCGCCTGTTAGCTCCTTACGAGTTACAGACATGGTGATCTTTGAACTCTCTCCTTTGTTCTTTTTTTAATTTTATTTTTAAGCCCAGAGAGAAAGGCAGCATATATGCCTCACTCCGTCCTTCTGTCCACCAGGGTCTCAGATTAATAACCTGCTCATTCCTACCATCTGCCGAAGGGCCGGGTCGTTGGTGTGAAGGATCAGGGGTTTTAGTGTATTTGATGCGTTTCGATCCCTTGCCAGCATCGCCCTTGATGAAACTCAGGCCGCCCCGGTTTGGGTCTGCGGCGGCCTCCTCGAGTCGGCTCCTGGGCGTCCGCCTGGACTCCCGTGTTGGAGAGCTTCCTTCCCGGGTGGTTGTCAGAGTTCATCCTTCACCCTCGGCCGCTTTTACGTCTCCAGGAACCCGTCAACCACGCGGTCGGTCTTTTTTGTCACTCTCTCGTACCCTTTTTCATCGTCTCCATAATCCTAAGTTTCTTCGTTTAGAGAGAGAGAGCACAAGTAGGGGAGGGCAGAGAGGGAGAGAGAGACATCGTTTCCCTAATCTTTAAGAACATCTTCTTCTTGGGGCGCCTGGGGTGCTCAGTCGGTTAAGCGGCGGACTTCGGCTCAGGTCACGATCTCCCGGTTCCTGAGTTCGAGCCCCGCGTCGGGCTCTGTGCTGATGGCTCGGAGCCTGGAGCCTGCTTCCGATTCTGTGTCTCCCTCTCTCTCTGCCCTTCCCCTGCTCACGCTCTGTCTGTCTCACTCTGAAAAATAAACACTAAAAAAATTTTTTTAAGAATATCGTCTTCTTCACCTTCTGTTTTCTGTCAAGGGATCATCCGTTAGGTTGTTCTTGAGTTCCTTCTGGTTCGCTTTTCATTTCCGAAATGAGTTTTTCCTTGGGATTCTCTAATTCTTTCCTGTGTTCCCTTACCTCACTTTCAAAATTTCTCTCATTTTAATTCGTGTTGTTGTTTATGTTGTTTGTTTAATTCATTTTAATTCATGTTGTTTTACAATTTTTAAATTTTTTTTTCTAACTTTGTAGTAAATTCGTTTTGATCGGCTCGCGGGCACGTGTTTCTGGCAGGCTCTTGTCAAAGAGGGCGCTTTGTGCACCTTGCACTCTTTTTTCTTTCAATAGCAACGTATGGGACTTGATTTGGATATTTTGCTGAGCATCTATTTTAATATGAAGTTAGTTATCCTGAACTTTTTTTTTGTTTTTAAGTTTACTATTTGGGAAGGGGGGCAGAGAGAGAGAGAGAGGGAAAGAGAGGATCCCAAGCCGGCTTGGCACTGTCAGCCCAGAGCCCGACGCGCGGCTTGAACGCACGGACCGTGAGGTCATGACCTGAGCCGAAGTGGGACGTTTAACTGACCGAGCCCCACCCCCCCCTGGCGCCCCTAGTTTTCCTAAACGTGTAAAAGGAGCCCCGACTGCAGCTCCGTAGAGCCCCTTTTGTTTTTGCTCAGAGACTTCCCCGCTGCAAGCGGGCCTTCCCCCCCTCGTCCCCCGTCTCTCCCAGGCGATCCCTGCGCCTCGGGGCGCTCTCTGCCCGCGCCTGCTGTCCCGCTGGGCACCCATGGGCTGCTTGGGCCCCTCCGCGATCGGCCCGCCACACGGCTTCCGCCCGCGGCCCCGCATTGCCAGGTGGGCGCCGCCCGACTGCCGATCTAGCGGTGGCCGGCCACGCGGTTGTCCCGACGGCTGTCGTCGACGCGGGCACCCGGCAGGCCGACCTCCGGGGAGCACAGCGGGGCGGGGCGCGGCAGGCCAGCCGTCGGGGTGCACGCCACGTCTCGTCTTGTTGTCTTGGACACTCGGGCCGTGTCGTCCCCGCTCTGGGTCTGTGAGGGGCCTCGGAGACGGTGCGGCGCCCAGCTGTCCCCCCACCTTCCCAGAGTCAGGCGTGTGCGGCGTTAACCGTTCATGAGATCGGAAGTCACCCTGATTCCGGAGACGGCCGACCCGCGGAGGGTCGGTGCCGGAAGGGCGTGCGGGCCCCCTTTCCTCACCGCAGCTCTGGGGGGCCCCCTGTGGGCGGCTCTGCCCCCCGCCCCTCTTCTATAGGTGAGCCCAAAACTTCTCGAACTCTCCTCCCGTTTTTGGCAGGAAAGAAAGCCAAGGGGCTTTTTTTTTAAACAGAAAATGGCCTTAAGACTCACACTGGAGAATACCTCCCCCGTGTGTGAGAGCGCGTGCACTGTCCCCGTAGCGCGAGTCAGGGTCCCACCGCAGGTCCAGACGCATTCTTGTTCTGTCCCCGAGGTCAGCGGGGCATTGTCCCCAGCCCGATCCGTTTCTCTCCCGTGTCCCCACCTGGGACACGAGCCACCCCCGCCCGCTGTCTCCGCAGCTCGCGAACCAGGCCGGCGTCCCCCCCGGCGTGTACAACGTCGTCCCCTGCTCCAGGACCAAGGCCAAGGAAGTGGGAGAAGCTCTTTGCACTGATCCTCTGGTGTCCAAAATCTCCTTCACCGGCTCAACAGCTACCGGGAAGGTAGGTGACTCAAGGCTCAGAGAAGGCGGATGTCATCCTGGCATCTTCCCTGGAGGGGGCGTGCCGCCGCTAGTTCCTCGTCAGCGCCCTTTTAAGGAACATCCGCGCGGACCGTCGAGAGGTCTGTGGCGTGAAGTCGCGGGCGAGCACCCTCCGGAGACGTCTCGGATGGCGTCGCTCGCTGGGGCCCGGCGCGGGCTCCTGACGGTACCGAGGGGTCGGTGCAGCCGGAGCTCCCCCGGGCTGTCCTCGGGAAGCGGCCGAGAGCCGCCGGTTGTATTTCCTCGGTTCTGGGAGGCACGTTTCTCTCGTGGCCTAGAATTAAAGTTTCCAGAGACACGCAAGTGATGTTGGGATGGATGTCTTGGAAATGAACAAAAATCGTATTTGGTAGCAAGGTCCCTACAGAAAGAGGCCTTTTTGTTCATTTCCTTACAAAGCTGTACAGTTCAGATGCTGTATGTTTCCACGCATATGTAGGCTTTGGGAGACTTAGCAGAAAACCAGGGGGGAGGGGGAGAGGGGAAGGAAAAAAGCCACAGGGAGGGAGGGAGACATAACCTAAGAGACTCTCAAAGACTCAGAACAAACCGAGGGGAGAGGGGGTGGGGGAGGGGGGAGAGGGGGTGACGGGCACTGAGCAGGGCACAGGTTGGGATGAGCACTGGGGGTTGTATGGAAACCAATCTGACAATAAATTATTAGGAAAAAAAACAAAAAACTTTACAGTTGTGCATTGTTCTACAAATTTATACGGGGAGAATAACTGCAGGGTTATTTTTAAAAGCAAGGAATAAGGAACCCAAGTTTCCAACAGACGGGGGCTGAATGAATAAATTTGATGGAGCAGCCATGCGATGGAATAAAGGAATGTTCTAGGGGCGCCTGGGGGGCTCAGTCGGTTGAGCGTCTGACTTCAGCTCAGGTCATGATCTCACAGTTTAGGTTTGAGCCCCACGTCAGGGTCGCTGCTGTAAGCTCAGAGCTTGCTTCAGATCCTCTGTCCCCCCCTCTCTCTCTGCCCCTCCCCTGCTTGCACTCTCCCAAAAATAAACAAATGTTAAATAATAAAGGAGTATTTAGAAACGCATGTACTAACATGAGAGAATCTTCTCGTTATAGTGTTAACACTAAAGAATTATGGCGTACGCCATGAACGTGGTAAGATGTTCCAGACGTGGTTAATTGGGAAGACAAAGGTTACGAAACTCAAAATCTGCCATTCTGTTTTCCTTAAAAAAAAAAAAAAGTACATACATACGAACCTGTGTGTGTGGCCAGATTCTGGATCCATATACCTCAAACTTTTATCAGTGGTAAGCTATGGGCTGTGGGATTCTGGGAAATTTTATGATCTTCCCTTTATTACAGTTAAGCCAATTGTCACATAATTCTTTTTAATGTTTATTTTTGAGAGAGAAAGAGACAGGGCATGAGGAGGGGAGGGGCAGAGAGAGAGGGAGACACAGAATCCAAGGCAGGCTCCAGGCTCTGAGCCGTCAGCACAGAGCCCGACATGAGGTTTGAACCCATGAGCCATGAGATCGTGACCTGAGCCGAAGTCAGACGCTCAACCCACTGAGCCACCCGGGCGCCCCATCACATAATTTTTTAAGAAGTAATACACTTACACGATGTAAACACGCTCACAGTAGAAGGCTCTGTCCTGCCTCCGACTCCCTCCCTTCTGTAAATAACACTGTCTGTTTCTCGTTGCCTTCCTACTCTGTCTTTATCAAATAGAGGTATATGTGCTCTTTTTTTTACGGTTATTTATTTTTGAGAGCAAGAAAGAATGTGTGAGCACGGTGGGAGCGGGGCAGAGAGAGAGAGAGAGAGAGAATCCCAAGCAGGTTCCGCGCTGTCAGCGCAGGGCATGATGCAGGGCTCGATCCCGTGAACCGTGAGATCATGAGCCGAAACCAAGAGTCGGACGATTAACCCTTTCACCAACTGCACCACCCAGGCGCCCCTAGAAGCAGATGTTCTTATTTCCCCCTTTTCTCCTGCAAACTGTCGTCCCACATACGCGACTGTGCCCCCAGCTTTTTCGCCGCTGGGGCGCTGTCGGCCACACGGGCTCACCGGTGCGGGCGGTGGGGTCGGCGACCCCGCCCGGCGCCCCCCGAGTCCGCGCTCTGTTGCAGGTGCTGCTGCACCACGCGGCGGGCTCTGTGAAGAGGGTCTCCATGGAGCTGGGCGGCCACGCCCCGTTCATCGTATTCGACAGCGCCGACGTGGACCAGGCTGTGGTGGGAGCCATGGCGTCCAAGTTCAGGAACTCTGGGCAGGTGAGCCGGGCGGTTTGCAGGGCGCGTGTGTGCGCGTGTTCTCGGCTCGGAATGTCCAACGGGAAACAAGGTGTCATCCCTGGCTTTGAGGGATTTCATGAACAGCGGGTGTGGTTTTTTTTTTTTTATTCAAATTGTTCTCTTCTTCTTCGTACTCTCGGGATCGGATTACCCTCACGGCTTTCCCTCACTGGGCTTTTCTCTGGTGCACGGGTAAAGTCCTCTCCTCAGACCCCAAACAGCCCGAACCGCTGGGGTCTGAGGCCCACGGTCCTAAGGAAAAGAAGGTAGGAGAATGTCGAGATGGTTCTTGAAAAACTCCAACCCCGCAGCCCGGGACTCACTGTCCTGAGACGGAGGCGGCCTGGTGGGCACGGTGCGAGGTGCCCAGCGGGTGTCCAGGGGACATCGGGGGAGTGGCGGCCTGAGTTCACGCCTCCACAGGAAATCTTGGAGGGTCACACCTGGCGTGGGCCTTCAGAGTGACCTGAGACCAAGCTGGCATTTTACAGATGAGGCGGCGAAACTGTGGGGACACTGCGTGACTTGAAGTCCCACATCGCAGGGTCACAGTCCGATACTCCTGAGGAGCTGGCACCGTGGACCCGGTTTCTCGCCAAGCTGTTGCCGGAAACCTGGCTTCTTACAAAATACCCTTAAGCGCTTTGTCTCAGAGTACCATCAATGAGCGGTTTTATTTTTTATTTTTATCTTTTAAAGTTTATTTATTTTGAGAGAGCTCATGTGTGCAGGGGAGGGACAGAGAGAGAGAGGAGAGAGAGAATCCCAAGCAGGCTCCATGCTGGCAGTGTGGAGCCGGACTTGGTGCTCAGTCCATGATCCATGAGATTATGACCTGAGCTGAAATCAAGAGTTAAGACGCTCAACGACTCAGCCACCCAGGCGCCCCAAGAAGTGGTTCTAAACGCATTCCAGAGACAGAATAAAAACTCCTGAAAGGTTATATTGTGGGGGAAAAAAGTGAAATGTTATATACTAGTCTGTACAAATTATTTTCATCCTTGTGTTGACTTTTGGTAACTGATTTTTCCCCTTTAATATAACCTTTCATAAGCTTGGTTGTTTCAGAAATACCTATGTTTCCTTTTAGAAACATAAAATACCAATGTGTGTAACCTTCAGAGTTATACTTATAAAGCTACAACTTTGAGGTGTGCTAATTTAAGCCAGTAAAAATGCATAGGACACAAAATTATCTATCTATTTATCTATCTATATAGGTAGCTAGATAGTTTCTACTAGAAACATACATTATTGGGGCACCTGGGTGACTCAGTTGGTTAAGCACTGACTTTCACTCAAGTCATAATCTCACAATTCATGAGATTCACGTCGGGCTCTGTGCTGACAGCTCGGAGCCTGGAGCCTGCTTTGGATTCTGTGTCTCCCTTTCTCTCTGCCCCACCCCTGCCTGCACTCTATCTCTCAAAAATCAATAAACATTAAAAAAATTAAAAAATTAAAAAAGAAACATACATGATTAAGAAAAACATACAAGAATAAGATCTATTAGTGATAACTGCAATTCCTATAATGTGGTTATATTTTATACTTTAAAAATTTTATGTCTTATTAGAAAAAAATAAGCAAAGGTCTTCAATGATTTAGGCTGACATGGAAGAATAGCCTTGTGGCCATTTTCAACATGTCAGATTCAGCCAAACCCTTGAACAGTTTAATACACTAGTGGATACAAGTCAGCCTTTGACTGCCTTCTTTCCTGCTCCCTCTCTATCAGTGCAGCATCACAGTCTCTCATGGAGTCACCATTTTTTTCTGCTCCTTTTTTCTCTCCCTGTTTGTTTCATAATGGCTTACTTAACCTTTGGAAAAAACTTGGGTCACGTGGCTTTCTCTTTTTAACACAGATGTTTGTACTTGCTTACTTGTTTAATCTCAAGGTCAGGAAGCTATGGAGGAGGTTAGAGAAGAGTAAGTACTTTGTGCGTTTGTCTCCAGGGTCCCATCCACATGGGGAGGAACATGGCAGGTTGGACACAGGATGAGAGCTACTTGGGGAAGTGTTTTCACATTCAGAGTATCTGATAGAACAGTGACACGTTTATTGGTTGGGTCAGTAACTTCCGACAAACGGTCTTGTGAGTTTGGTTTGTGTTTTGTTTTCTGTTTAGACTTGTGTTTGCTCAAACCGTTTCTTGGTGCAAAGGGGTATCCACGATTCCTTTGTGAAGAAATTTGCTGAGGCCATTAAAACAAACCTGCGTGTGGGTAATGGATTTGAGGAGAGAACTACTCAAGGCCCATTAATTGACGAAAAGGCTGTAGAAAAGGTAAGTTCATGTGCTTTTCTGTAAAGTAAATTTCATGGTTTCAGTGTCAAAAGCTTTAACTAGCAAAACACACTTTAGTAAGGTGCCCAACAAGGCTGTTTTGGAAACAATGGAGATATCAGAAAAAAGTGAATTTCTGCCCATTTGTATGAATCAAGTGGCATCATCTGGCTATAAGCTTTTCTGGCTCTGTCATCACACTGAGTGCTTGTGAGGTCTGTCACTTTATTTATTTTTAATGTTTACATTTGAGAGAGAGAGAGAGAGAACATGTGTGTGCCCATGATGGGGAGGGGCAGAGAGAGAGGGAGACACAGAATCCCAAGCAGGCTCCAGGCTCTGAGCTGTCAGCACAGAGCCCAATGCGGGGCTCAAACCCCCGAACCGTGAGATCATGACCTGAGCTGAAGTTGGACGCTCAACCGACTGAGCCCCCCGGGCGCCCCGAGTTCTGTCACTGTAGATCTTCTACTGCCCTCCCCAGATTTTCTCTGATAGCGGTGATCACTCTGCCCCTGGCTGCCTCAGGAATTAGGATCTTGAAAGACAAAGTTCTTTCGCTTTTTGGACAGCTAAAAGGAAAGGAAGGCTGGTTTCGCTTTTGACATCGTGGTTGTTTGTGCTGAAATGCTGGCTTCCATTGACAACAGAAAGCCCTTCCAAAGGAATCCTTGACAAACGCCTCTGGTAGGGAGATACCGGAGAACAGAAGCCACACCCAGGACTTACCAATGGCAGGAGAGGGAGACTGCTTATAGCAAGGATCTGTTCGTTCAAAGAGTCACAGTCTGGAGGGACCACTAGCTGAGTGAGAGTTCTGTCCTTGGTGTTTTAAAGCAGAATCTCCTGTTTTAACACGTAATCCTTTTAAAGAAAGATGTGCTACATATATACAAAGGCACGTTACTCAGCCACGAAAAAAATGAATCAACTCTTGCCATTTGCAACAACATGGATGGATCTAGAGGGTATAATGTGAAGTGAAATAAGTCCGTTGGAGAATGACAGATACCATAAGATTTCAATCATGTGTGGAATTTAAGAAACAAAACCAAGAAGAAATGACACAAACAAGAAAAATCAGACTTTTAACCACAGAGAACACACTGATGGTCACCAGAGGCGGGAGGGGATGGGTGAAATAGGGGATGGGGATTTAGGGGGGACACTGGTCTTGAGAGCACTGGGTGACGTATGGAACTGCTGAATCACTATATCGTACACCAGAAACTACTAGAACATCGTATGTTAACTGCCTTGGAATTAAATAAAGGGGAGAAAAACCTTATCCCTTTTTAGAATTACTTACAAGGAACTTTCTTGTAACAGGAACATCCAATATGCTCCTTAGATAAGTCTCCATTAATAGAAAAATTTCAATGGAATAATTTAAATTGGACAGAAAATGGAGGCTGGAGATTGATGCGCGGGGAGAGGTGGCCCAAAAGGGTGGCGGAGCCAGCCTCCTGGGTGTCACCTGTGGAACCACAATTAAACGAGACCAGGGCGCCCAGCTGGGACGCACCCAGATCCAGTGTGGGCTCAGGTCGGCTGTCCCGTGTTGCCTCACCCAGCGGGCACCGAGGGAAGTGCTGAGGTGTGACAGAGCTCCGGTAACCGTCTGGTGGTTGCCTCGGGACCGCCCCGATGGAGAGCATGCGCTAACGTGTACGTCGGCACCACCTGCGTTTTTGACGTGACTTCGGACCCCGTGCCTCGATTGCCCGTGGAGACGGTTTGGGTCTGAACTAGCTGTGGTTCAAGACCCAGAGCGCTGGTTCTTAACCCGCCCTGGGCCTTGCGCAGCTGCAGATGCCGGTTGTGGGTAGGGCCTCAGCACTGATAGACTTTCACGCGCCCCCGGTAGTGTTAATTTGCCAGCCTGGGAGTCGGCTGCCCCAGACATTTTGGGGTTCCTACCAAAGTGAAGGTGCAACCGTTGGCCTCTAGAGGGCGCTGTGTCCCAGGACTTCGAGCAAGGAAGGTGAGGGATTTCCTTTTCAGGGAGTTTAGTAGACAGTATCTCGTCTGCTGAATCCGTTGTGCCTGCTTTAGGATACCCACAGTCACAGGGTCAATTCGGGGGGGCGGGGGACTGCACGTGACAGGTAATTTGACCAGAAAAAGGCAGAGCATATTCTCTTTGGGGGCAAGGAGGGGCACGTTTTTAGTTTTCGAGCTATAAATCATGGAAGGTAAGCCATTATGGCCAATGGGGGTTTGATGCGGACAGTGGACTCTGAGAGCGTGGTAGGGGGCGAGGGAGTAAAAAGGATAGATCTGGACGGTACAGTGCGCCCCAGCCCGTATATACCTCTTCTGAAATCCCATGGAAAATCCAGCCGAGAATAGGAGCAGGGAGGACTCCGGGGACCAAACGTTGTGGAGAACTTCTGGAAGGAGGAAGGGATGGTGCTAACAGAGAAGTCAATGCAGACAGGGCATTCCCCGGGGAAGCCTGTAGGGGAAGTGGGTGCCATTTTTTAGGATGGACCTTTCTAGAAGTGGCTGCGGTAGGAATGGGAGCAGGGGAAACATGGAGCCAACTGATTATAGTTTTGTAGAGTTTTCTGGGCCATCCCCCCCCCCCCCACTGCTCCTCACAAGCACCACCAGGATAGCAGAGTCGTTTGCTCTGGGCAGGAGGTGGGCTACAGCTTCAAGGGGGGGTTGGCGTGCCTTTGCCCTCTGGGGAAAGGGGCTGTCCCTAACAAGAAGCCTGCCGAGTCAGAATCAACCTGAGCTTGCCGTTGCCCTCCTCGTTCTGGGGACAGACTGGAGACTAAAGGCCACCCGTGTCACCAGTCCTTCATGAGGAAGGCGAACAACCGGGAATCGTGACACCTTTGGGGCAAACCCTCAGCAATAAGAGGAACAGCTGACCCTCAAGGAAGCAGAGGAGTCTGGGAACAGAAAAGAACTTTCTGAGAATCTCATAGTGTCCTCCATGTGTTTCTGAGGAGATGGCGCACCTATAAAACCAAAGCAGGTTCTGTGAAAACGAGGCAGCGAGAACAAGATAGTTTTTAGAAATTAAACACACGACGGTCAAGTCTCTCTCAAATATCAGCAGATGAAGATGGAAGGCAAAACCAAGCAGAACTTAAAGCAAAAGACAAAGAATGAGGGGCGCCTCGGTGGTTCAGTCTGTACAGCATGTGACTCTTGAGCTTGGGGTTGTGAGTTCGAGCCCCATGTTGGCTGTAGAGATTACTTAATAAATAAAAGTTGTTTTCTTTTTAAGACAGAAAATGAAAAATATGACAGAAATTTGAAAAGAAATCAGAACTAATCTGAGATGAGAGGCATCTCCACTTTAGCTATAAGAACTCTAGAAAGAACAGACATGGAAGAAGTAGCATTATCAAATAAATGAGGGATGAAAACTCAGAGCCAGGGGAACACGATTCTTCAGAGGGAAAGACTTTACCAGCCACCAAGTGGAATGAAAGCAGAAAGCCCAGATTTACTCTGCTAAAATAGTGGAATGTCAGGAACATGGAAGAAGAGCCTAGAAGCTTCCAGAGACGGGGGGAAAACTACTCGCCAAGGAGTGAAAACTATTTTTGAAGCTGACTTTTCAACAACCCTAGAAATAGAGACGTGTACTTAGCGTTCCGAAGGAAAATGATTTGGGGTGACAATTCCGCCACCAACCCACACAAGGTAAAAACGTCAGACGTGCAGGCAGCTCTTCCTGCCCGTGGGTCCCGTCCCCGTGCTTTCGTAAAGCCACGGTGTTTTCTTTTTTGCACCGAAAGCAAACAAACCATCAGACACGCAGTGTCAGGAAACGCAGGAAGTACACCGTTTTCAGCGCACCCTTTTCAAAACGACCACTGGAGGAGGATGTGTTAGGACAGAATGGAGGCGGAGAGGACAACATGGCGTCCAAGAACCTGGAGCGACTCAAGAGTGTGGGAACAGGGGCGCCTGGGCGGCTCAGTCAGTCAGCATCCGAGCCTTGGCTTTGGCTCAGGTCATGATCTCACGGTTCATGGGTTCGAGCCTTACATTGGGCTCTGCACTGACAGTGCAGAACCTGCTTGAGATTCTCTCTCTCTCTCTGCCTGTCCCCTGCTCGCTCGCTCTTTCTCTCAAATAAAGTTTAAAAAAAAGAAGGGCAAAGAACAAACATCCGGAAAGCTTCAGGGTGTCAGGCCCCAGAGGGCCTCAGGCCACACTAGACCCGCCAACAAATGGGAGGACGGAGCAGCAGACGGTCGAGGAGCAGGGGAGGGCGGCACTGCACACGCCACGTGCCCTCTTCCTGCTTCCGTGTCTCCCCGGATTCGGGTCTTTCTAGAAAGCACGAGGGCACCTCGTTCTCAACCTATTTTTTTTTTAAGAAAAAGAATTGAATAAAGCCAGCGTTCTGCAGATTCGACATCCTGAGAGACCGCGCCCTCTCCAGCGTAGCTTCGGGCCCGCTGGCCCGGGTTCCTCTCCTTCTCTGCACGCAGGTAGAGAGACACGTGAGTGACGCGGTTTCCAAAGGCGCCACCGTCGTGACAGGCGGGAAGCGGCACCGACTCGGAAAAAACTTCTTCGAGCCCACGCTGCTCAGCGATGTCACCGGGGACATGCTCTGCTCGCGCGAGGAGACCTTCGGGCCTCTGGCTCCCGTGATCAAGTAAGACCCCCCCCCCCCCGCAAGCGGGCGGATTAGGGAAGGGGGGCACCTAGAAAGGAACGCGGTGCGAGCCGTTTCGAGGCCCCGGGGCCGGGAGGGGGGCCGTGTTGTGTCGGCAGAGCCACGTCCCGTTCGTGGCTCTGGAATAATTTGTTTTCTCGTTGCCTCTGCGTAGATCCTGGAATTCACCGGCCTCTTTCCTCCGCCTTGTTCCTTCCTTGTTTGGGCCGAGTTCGTTTTCCTTCTCCTTGGAGCGCGTCCTCAAAGAGTTCTGTCCAGGGGGAAACACCCCTGCCGAGCCCTTAGGTGACCTTGTATCGCACGTTCCAAAGTCAGTAATGACCGACCCGACGGACTTCTGGGTTCAACGCCGCGTCGGTCCCCGTTGGCGTCTGGCTCTTGTTCCTTTGAAAAGGATCTAGTTTTTCATTTTTGGGGGGCTATTAAGATTTCTCACGGCCTTTGGCGTTCTTAAGCTTCCCTGGCGAGGGCCACCGCGAGCGTCTCTTCATGCTGCCGTCCTGCTGTCTTCCTTCCATAGCTGAGGCGCGTGCCCGGTCCCGGGAAGTTGTTGGTCGTCGTTTCTCAGAGATTTCTCTCCCCGCCGTTCGTCCTGTGACGGCCTTCTAGGAGGTCCGTGATAGCGACACGTCTGCGTCACCCCCCGTCCTCTTCACTCTGTTCATCGTACCTCCTCACCGTGCCCGACGCCTTCTGCGACAGCCCCTCCCCGCCACCTGCCCGCTGAGCCGCCCGTTCCTGAGGTGCGAGCGCCGTGCCACCCAGCCCCCCCCACGGCCCTTCCGCTGCTGTCGCACCTGCTCTCTCCAGTTCTTTGTTCTTCCCCGTAACGGAGTCTCCCCACGTCCTCATTCTCCCTCACGCTGCCATCGACGCTTATCCGTTTTCTGCGTTTTATTCTGTCCCCCTCCCGCGGCCTCCTGGCTCGTAGCTCCTTCTGTCTCCGTCTCGGAGCTCACAGACGTCTCGTCGCTTTCTCTGGGAACCCGTCCCTCGCCCCTCCAACTCTTAGCGGCCTCGACCGGTAGTGTCTGCCTTGGGGTCGGGGTGAAAAGCTTAGACCTTCAGCTGGGCTGTTTCTGATACGTTTGAGCCTCAGGAGGGAAGCTTCTAGTATAATAGTCTCAACACTGCTTCCCGGGCCCCAGGCAATTTTTGCTTTCCTGGGGTATTTTCGGGGTGACCTCTGGAGTCACGAGAGGGGTTCGAGGAAAGAGGCCTCTGGTCCATGCTGCTGTCTACACTAGCTGTGGGTGACTCCCCAAGCCGGCCGGGGTCGAGTTGTGCCCGGGCCCCACCACCCTGAGCTGGCCCTCCACGTAGCACTGGCCCAGGGAGCCAGTCTGTGGGCAGCAGCACCTGACTTCGCAGCACAGTGGGGGGCGGTGTGGCCCCGCCCCTCACAGGCTCCCCCAGCGGGCCGTCCCACCCCTCCGTGCGGGGACCCGAGCTCTCCCCGCCCACGAAGCCTCAGTTCCCTCAGGATCCAACCACCTTCTCGGCTTCCGGAAGTGCCTTGTGTTTTGGTGTTAGTTGCGGATGGAGGGTTTCTGAGCTAAGCCTCTCTCTCTCTCTCTCTCTCTCTCCCTCTCTCTCTCTGTCTCTCTCCCCCTCTCTCTGCCTCTCTCCCCCAACCTCCCCCCCCCCCCCCCCCCCCCCCCCCCCCCCCCCCCCCCCCCCCCCCCCCCCCCCCCCCCCCCCCCGGCATCTCCAGCATCAAGTTCCCAGGGAGAGCCGACCTGGGCACCACCTGTGCCGTCTTGTCCGGGACAGAGGCCTCTCTTACCGTTTGCTTTCCCGGCTTCGCTACCTGTCAGTCCACCGCTGGGGAGATGGACCGCTCTCCAAGAACTTTCATCTTCTCTGCCTTAAACGTTTTTTTTACCTAGAGCGTGAACTTGACATTTTCATGGAGTCTAAAGGAAGCAGTGGTTAGGAATGCAGGCTTTGGAGTTGAACCGGGTGTAGGTTCAGGCTTTGCTGCTTCACACCTGTGTGGCCTTGGACGGACTAACTTCTCTGAGCCCCAGGGTCCCCGCATGGGGAAGGGAGAGAACCCAGCACCTGCTACGCAGAGTAGCTACAGGGTCTGAACGACGTACGTAACGCGCATACAGCACTGAGCACGGTGCCCGATGTCACTATGGCGGCCGGAGGCCCGGGAGGAGGTCGTTACCGGCGGGCGTGGGTCTCGCCACACCACGGAGCGCACACGGAACGTGGAAGCTCCCGGCGGTGCCTCAGTCAGGGATGTGATCGCTGTGTGAGGGGCGGGCGGCGGGGACATCAGCCACGCCCCGTTCTGTCCTCCAGCGGGCACAACGGCTTGTCTGTCCGCTAGGAGACACAGCTGTTCATCCTCGGGACAAGGGATTGTCCTAGGGTCCCCCTCCTGGGCCTCCCCGCAGAGCCTGCTGTGTAGGCGGGAGCCCCAGGCGGCCCGGCCGGCTCTGCCCGCTGCCTTCAGGAAGACGGCCGGCCCCTGCTGCCGGCAGAGCTCTGAAGTTACGAATTGCGGTGCTCAGAGCCCTCTGCCCGGAAGAATGCTGCCCAGATCTTGTTCTGGAGAGCGAGCGCTAGAGCTGGAAGGGGCTGCGCAGGCTCTGGGGTCTCTGGTGTTCGTCTCCGGGGGGAGCCCACGCAGAGCCCGGCCCGGCTTCCCGGCGCCTGCTTTCTGCCACGTTCGGTTGCTTGTTTATTTTTTAATTTAAAACATTTTTTTATGTTTATGTATTTTTGAGTGAGAGAGAAGAGAGAGCGCCAGATGGGAAGGGGCAGAGAGCGAGGGAGACACGGAATCCGAAGCAGGCTCCAGGCTCTGCGCCGGCAGCACAGGGCCCGACGCGGGGCTCGAACTCATGACCTGAGCCGAAGTCGGCCACCTGACCGCCCCGCCGCCGTTGCTCCTGGAGTGGCGGCTGACTGTCGCACGGTCTCAGCGGGCGGCAGGAGCAGTGGTCCTTTGGGAAGGCGTCTGGTGTGACGTTCGGACCCGCCGCCCCTCCCTCCGCCAGCCCGCTTGCCTCTGGTCCTCCCGGAAGAGAGGAACCGCGCGTGCTGAGCGTCGGGCTGTTCACCGCCGGGCCCCGGGGTCGCTGCAGGCCTCCCGGCTCCTCCCGGCCGTTGTTCGGGAAACCATCCGGAGACGAGAAAGCGGTCTTGCTTGCCCCCCTGCGGATCTCGCTGACCACCCCTTTCTCTCTGGCAGGTTCGACACCGAGGAGGAGGCTGTGGCGATCGCCAACGCGGCCGACGTCGGGCTGGCAGGTGGGTGGGTGCCCCTCCCTGCTCCGGGGGGATCGTGACCGCCGGAGCGGATGTTGGCGTTGGCCTCTGAGCCATCACCCTGGGTTTTGAGTAGGAAACGCCGTTGGAGGATACGTCCTGCCGCTTTCCGGGGCGCGAGCGGGTTTGTGCAAGGTCGCGGCCTTCTGCCTGGCCCCTCCGCACTTGGGAGCTCCCGGGGAGAGCCGGGGGGCAGCTGGCGGGTGGAGAAGCGCACACCCCGAAAGTCCCACATTCCCGGGGACTTGATGCCTGGAAATCCCACGTCTTTGTCGTCCATCCTGCCTGGCTCCTGGCGGCCTGGGCCCAGAGCGAGGGGAGCGTCAGGGACGGTGAAAGTAGCAACGAGCGTGCGTGCAGACGCAGCCTGAGTGGCCACCGTCCTGCTAGTTTGGAGACGGTCAGGAAGGCCCCAGGACGTACCCCCTCGCCCTGACCCCGTCAGGTGCAGTAAATGCGCTCGGCAGATCTGCATTCAGCATCCCCAGCGAGGGAGCGCCGAGGAAGGTACACACGCTCGCACACACTGTCGCTCCGTAGAAGCTTCCCCTCCGGGGGTGAGTGAAGTACGCATCACCCGAGGAAGGGCACGCACACTGGGGAGGCCCTTCCCCCAGCTGTCTGCGCAGACCCCGCCCATAAGGCCGCGGTGGGAGGCGTGTGCGAGCGCTCGTGACCCAGCTCGGGGCACCTTTCTTCCCTTCCCGAGGGAGGCGGGCGGAGGGGACCGCAGCCCACGCTAGGGCAGCCACTAGGGCGCCGTGCTGGGCAGCGGTGGGCGGGGACAGACTCTGGGCACCGGGGGCCGAGGGGGCTCAGTGCGGAAAGGGCGTTCGGAAAGCCTGGCTGGTGCCGGGCGCGACGGAAGGGGACGCTGAAAATGACGAGACGCAGGTCGCCTGCGGCCCCCTCCGCTTCGGACACGACGTCTGTAGCGACGGTCCGTGCCACGCGTGTCCTTTGTCCCCACCACAGGTTACTTTTACTCGCGAGACCCGGCGCAGATCTGGAGGGTGGCGGAGCAGCTGGAAGTGGGCATGGTGGGCGTGAACGAGGGGCTCATCTCCGCCGTGGAGTGCCCTTTCGGCGGGGTGAAGCAGTCGGGCCTCGGGCGCGAGGGGTCCAAGTACGGCGTCGACGAGTACCTGCAGCTCAAATACGTGTGCCTCGGGGGCCTGTAGGACTCGTCCGTTCCTTCAGAAAAGAGGAGAGGAAGCTGACCCCGCACACGGGGACGCGCCATCCATCGTTCTAGGTGAACTTCCAGGTGACTGGAATCAGGAATTTCCCCAAACTCCTCCGGTACTCATAATCTTAAGCCGAGGCGAGCCCCACCCCTCCCCTTCCCTAGTGAGGGACCAACAGGTGCCACGGGCCCGGGGTGCAGACTCCCCAGAACCAGCACTGCGTGCATAGCGCGAAGGAAGCCCTGGGACCTCACCAGGGAGCCGGGTGCAGGCGAGGGCCCCCCCGCAGAGGCTCATCACTGCCTGGGCCGTGACCCCGCCATCCGAGGTGGCTCCAAGCTCAGACCAGAGAGGGCTGCAGGGAGGACCCCGGAGGGTGATGACGACCCGGGCAGGGGTGACCGTCCCTGCCAGTCTCCCGGCTCGGCTCTACACACACCTGCGGTGTATTCCTAGGTGTTGCCACAGAGACCGAATTAATCCTTTTTAAGACTCCCGAAGCAGCGCAGAATCGCCTGTGTTTCTGCGAGGAACGGAGGCACGCCCCTCTCTTTTTCTGGAGGTTTTCTCTTTTTAAGTTTATTTTTCAGTAATCTCTATACCCAACATGGGCCTCAGACTCACGACCCCTCGATCAAGAGTCGCATGCTCCCCTGACCTTGCCGGCCGGCGCCCCTGGACCACGGCTTCCGTGAAAGCCTCCTCGTCCCGGATTCACTACCTACAGATCAGGCTCTCATTTCCACCCTGCTTTCCACTCATTTCCTTTCCTTCAGGAGGCCAGCCTCAGCGGAAAGCGGGGGCCAGCAGGGCAGGTGGAAGGGAAGGCGCGCAGAGCCGTGGCCGCCCCGGGCGGTAGCTTAGTTCCGTAGACGCACCATTCGGCACCCCACTCCCTCACTTCGAGATTCTGTAGAAGGCTTGTTTAGCTCAATGGGAGGCTGTGAGCCCCACAGAAACCGAAATATTTGCAAAAAAAAGAAAAAGAAAAGAAAATCGGGTGCAAATGAAGGGGCCATTATTCTTAGCAGCCGCAGAGCACCCACCCCGCCCCAGGGCATCGGCCGTGGCTTTGCCCCCGGTGAGGAGGGCCGGTGCCCGCCTGCGCTCCCACCCGAGACTGAGACTGAGCAGCTGCCGCCCGCGGCCTGCCCTCCTGTCCTCCCCCCCCCAAAAGAGTAGGAGCGGTCTCCCCACCGTGATCCCGAGAGGAAAACGAATTTCCCTAACTGCCAGGCCGCCTCCTGGAAGAGGCGCAAGGCCTTGAATTTCAGGCACGTTTTCTCCAGTAGGAGTTTTTACAGTTTACAGCTCATCATCTGAAAAAAAAGTGACGCAGCTGAAAGAGGAGTGCTGATTAAGAAACTTCTAGGCCTTTCTGGACACCTCTCTCATGCCTACGGATACACCGAGAAAATGGAACCAAGCCTGTTCCCGGCTGAAGGGGCAGAGAGGACGCTCTTTCCCGTCCCACTCCCTCTGAGCGTGGAGCCCACCGGCATCCCGTGGGCGCTGGAAGGAAAAAGTCGTTCCTACCCCCTCCCCACCCCACCCCGGACTTAACATTTGTCCCTGCGCCACGGGGGCGCCGTGGGTGTGTCCCTAACGGTCCGGAACGCCCATGGGCACGGAGGAACTTACGGCCGGTCCGGAGCTCCTGTATTCGGCGTGCACGACGGCGGCCACGTCCCGATCCCCACGGAGCGAGCCGGAATCCGCGTCCGGGTGCCGCCCTCACGCAGGCCCTGTCGAGAGTCACACACGCGGCACGTTGACGGCTTATTTCTACCTTCTGTTTTTACAATTTGGGGCTTGTGTTATAGAATATTCTCATTAAGATTTGGGTGTGTCCCTCTGTTAATGAAAATGCTAGAACATTCTTTGTTAGAGACGCATCAGAAACCCCGATGCGTGGAGGTGTTGAGAGCCTACATTCAGAGTTTCCTGTGTCACTTGGCAAAGCGGATCCCTTAGCGGGGTGGCAGATCTGAGTTTTCTTGTACGTTTGGCTCACCGGGTACATACGTTGAGATTCAGAGACTCATTGCAAATACCCTTGATTAATTTTGTAATTCAAATTCTTTGAGAAGGAAATAGGTCACTGTTTAGTAAAATCGTTCCGAGCGGTGGGAAGAAAGAAAGGTATCTTTCGTTGAACATTCTGGGGGTTATTTCTCGATAACGTGACCGTGTGTGACCAGGGGTTGGCACACTAGAGCTCACAGGCAAACGCGGCCTGCCGCCTAGCTCCGTACCACCCGGAGCTGAGAACGGGTTTTGTATTTCCAAATGATGGGGGGGGGGGGGGGGCGGGGTTCAAAAGAATAATATTTTCACACACAAAATTATTTGAAATTCAGATTTTAGATTCCATCAATAAAACTTTTTCGAAACCCAGACACGCCCATTCATTTCACACTGGACCCTTGGCCGCTTTGGGAGCAGAGCTGGATATTGGCGACGTGGCCAGGACGGCCTGCAAAGCCTCCATTTACTCTGACTTCTTACAGAACACGCTTGCCTTCCTCTGACCCAAGATCCCAGCCGGAGGGAGATGCTGACCTTCCCGCCTTTCCCGGGCTGAACACCTGTGTACAAAGCACTTTTCCGGGCATCGCTCCAACGAGTTCTAACCGAGAATTTGCCAGGGATTCTCACGTGACTCAGATGAAATCATCCAGACAACAGGAGCCTGTCGGCCTAGAGAAAACTCCTCGATGTATTTTCCCCAGCCAGGCAAGGATTCTCGTTGCAGCGGGCCGTCTGCACCTGTTCTACCGGCCCCTTTGAGTGGCTTTCAGACACGATTTTATGCCACGTGTTGTGTCTTTTTTCCTTTATTCTCACGGAAAGACGCCGTGAAAACAGATCTCAGAAGCACAATGCAAATAAACCTATTTTATCGCTAGCTTACGAACTTTAGACTGTGCCACGTGACCGCCTTCTCCGAAGGCTGGAGCCCGGGTCTCAATTCCTCCTGGGCAGCTCTGTTAGACTGCGTTTTACTTGAATAGTTATGCTGTGATCGGTGTGTGTGTGCCCTCTGTATGTTTCACTAATAAATGTTGCATTAACGGAATTTCCTGTTTCCGCGTTAGGGTTTCTGGCTGTGTGTGTTTTTTTTTCCTCCTTGCTGGTTCATTTTGAATTGATATTGGATATTATCAGACCAGTTCAGAGATGTATGAAGACTCTTAGACGCTGCCATCCCAAGCCTGCTGCTTTGGCATAAGGGTTAACCCCTTGGAGAAGCGGATCCCAGAAAAGCTCTCCGCCTTCCCCCTGTTCTCCTAACAGCAGGACCTGAGTTCACCAAGGTGCCCCCGTCCTCAAGGAAGGAAAGGCCTTGGTCCCTGGAGACGTCTCTAGACCCTGGCAGCCAGGAGAGGGCACCAAAGGAATCTATATTACGGATTTTCCCAACCGGCCTTGGTCTCTCCCCTTGAAAGCCTGCAGCCGCTTCCCTCTGTCCTGCCGATTCCCTGCAAACCCACCGTTCCTTGGTGAAGACGCCTGTAAGCCAGAGGCTGGGCCGCCTCTCTGTTCCTTCCCCCCGGCGTCTCCCGTGTTCACGTGAGGCATGCGTGCTCATCACCTTCTGTGTGCTTTTCCCTCGTTCCTCCAGCTGTCATGGCAGGGGGCTCGGCCGAGAGCGCAGAAGGGCGGACAGAAAGCCTTCCCCTCCTGCGTGGGTAATTAGAGCTCCCTCCCCCAGAGACCTGTGGTCTGTGAACGCCACGGGGCCGGAGCCTGCAGGTGAATTCTGTATTCCCGTGCGCATTAGATGCTTGCCGGACGGCACGGAAACCGTGCCTGGCTTGTAGGTGTGGCCGCGTGACCGCGCGGTCTCCAGCTTCCCGCGGTTGCCAGCCTCTCTCTACTCTTCCCGTTATCCGTTAGGTTCTTTTCCCCAAGTCTGGGTTGTTCCGATACAGAAAAGTATGGGGAAGAAATTCCCCGAAACCCTGCTCTTCAGATACAATCACCGTTAATTATTTTAACAACGTATCTGATATTTTCACCCGTTACTCATTTATATTTATATACATGACCTTGCTGAATGTGACGCTGAACAAAGGTAGATTTTTTCGTCAGAAGAGCAGCCACTGGACACCCCTCTTCGTCATTCCATTGATCTCATGCATTTCTTTTCACCTGCTTTGATTCTTTTTCAATGTGTATTTATCTTTGAGAGAGAGCGTGAGCGGAGGAGAAAGAGAGAGGGAGACACAGAACCTGAAGCAGGCTCCAGGCTCTGAGCCGTCAGCACAGAGCCCGACGCGGGGCTCTAACTCAAGATCCATGAGATCGTGACCTGAGCCGAAGTCGGATGCTTAACCGACTGAGCCGCCCAGGCGCCCCGTCACCTGCTTTGATTTTTTTTAAAACATGAACATGGCGGGGGCGCCTGGGTGTCTCAGTTGGTTAAGCATTCAACTCTTGATTTTGGCTCAGGTCATGATCTGACGGTTTATGGGTCAGGGCCCCAAGTCGGGCTCTGTGCTGACAGTGGGGAGCCTGCTTGGGATTCTCTCTCTCTGCCCCTCCCCTGCTCTCTCTCTGTCAAAATAAATGAATAAAGTTTAAAAAAATGAACGTATGGTTAAGTTTTATTTTACTCATCAATGAACCTGGTAAGGGTGTCAGAAGCGGCTGTAAGAAGTCAGAAACTCCCGAAACTTGTATGGATGAGGGACGTGGAAACATGGAGGCACACTGTGCAGGAGGGAAGTCAGTCAGACTCCAGGGCGGGACAGAACGTGGATTTCACTCCGCTCTTCTCTACAGCCGTTAAGGGTCTGAAAATGCCTCCGGGGCACTGAGTGCGCCGCCCAGATAACCCAGGAAGGCTCGGCTATGTGTAGACGATGTGTAGTTTTCCACTGAAGCTGCTTTTGATTTTGATTTTTAAGATCACTGCCCGGAGAAACGCTCCACTTACCTCTCGATTGGTGGGGCTTTTCCGCGCTCGGCCTCGGCCTCTACTGAGAAGCGAGTGTTATTTTCCAGCCTCCTACTCCGTCTTCCGTTCTCTGTCAGTAAATGCTCACTGGCCACAGCTGCCTTACTTCTCATTTAGCCTGCAGCAGATTCAACAGCAAACCCGTGTGCTCTTCACCTAGGAAGTCCGGGAGACCTCTCTGGAAACACAGCATGTCCTGAGAGCATTGAAGAGCTCCCAGCGTGTTCTGTTTGCAAGTGCTGTTCATACAGGAATGGAAATGGCTTTGGAAATCAGCAGTCTACAAGTCTACTTATCTATTTTATCAGCTAAGGAGGACTGACTCCCCGCAGGTTAGACCGGGGACAGTCCTCTGTCCCAGCGGTTCAGAGGACACGGATACATTGGCCGGTATTTGGTCAGACCAGGGAAGACTGCCTGCTTCCTTCCTGTGATGCTCAGGCCTCAGGCCTCCAACTCGGGGCTCATGGCCTTCAGGCGGACTGAGGTGATCATACTAAGTAGGCTTCAAACACGGGAAACTTGGCCATTCGGTGAACTCCTCTCAGAAAGGGAGACTCCCTGTTTAGTTGGAGACAGGCCGGCTTTGCATTTTTGTTTAACTTGTGCCTGACTTTAACGGAAAAGCCTTTAGTGTTTCACTATTAATCCGTTTCCTCCCAACATCTTTCAACCTTTTATCTTGAAATAATTATACGTTCACAGGAGGCTGCAAAAGGAACAGATGCCTTTGTACCTGTCACCCATCTTCCCCCAGAGGAGACTGTCTTACAGAACCAATACCAGGAGACTGGCACTAATTAGCATCATGCTAAGGCAGGCTTTCGGCCGGTCTGCCCAGTTTTTACGTACGTTTGCGTGCGTGCTGTCCGACGTTTTCAGCGCATCAACAGGTAGGCTTGTGCAGTCACTGCCACGATCAAGATACAGAACCACGTCACCCCCACCCAGGAAACCCCTCCTGCTGTCCCTTTATACTTGGCTGGTTTGGAAAGTGAGGTCGCTTGGCCAGGTTCCTTGTTAAATTTTCCCTCAAGCGAAACGGGCACGCGAAGAAAAGCGAATGTGACTAACCGAACTTGCTGAATCTTCACAAACGGGACACCCTGTGACCGGCCCCCAGAGCAGGAAATGGAGCGTGGCCAGCCCAGGCCTGGGACCTTTCGGGACGACCCGGGTTTCAGCGAAGTCTCTGGACGACGGCTCTCCCGAGACGCCAGGAGCCGTCTCACTCTTCCCCAAGATCAAAAGGACAACACTTCTACTTTGGGGAAGCTTTAAAGTAAGAGTTTCATGCTAAGTTTTAGGTGAACTCAGACTTAGCTTAGAGGGGTTTTATTGTTTTGTTTTGAAGGTATTTGCAGGAGTGGAAAGTCATCGCTGTTGAGATTATAAAGATTTGCAGCAAAGGCGGTTTGGGTCTCTCGGTGGATGAACACCGGGCTTTGGCAGGACCGAGGGCCACCTTGGAGTCCCATCCCCATTCCTGGGGTCTCTGCCTCAGCAAGTATCTTCCTGGTCCAAGGTGCTAACGGATTCACTTCAATGGCTTGGAAGGAAGGAAACGTGAGGGGTAAAAATCTCTAAAAGCGGATTATTGTATGATCCCGTTTATAGAAAACTCTCGAAAATTCTAGCCAATCTCTAGTGTCAGCGGACCAGGGGCTGCCTGGGGAGGGAGAGGTTAGGGAGTGTCATGAGGAAACTTCATCTCAGTTGGGGTGACGGTTTCCCAGGTGTACGCACATCAACCCTTACCGAATTGTACCGCGCGTTTGCGGTTTATTAGGAGTCCATTATACCTCACATATTATTAAACTCCATAAAGTTTTGGTTCTAAGACTTTTAACTCAACCCAGTGGCTGGCTCTCTCATAAGCAGCCAGGTAACAGGCAGGCACGGCTGTGAGGCTGTAGGGAACCGGCAGGTGATACGCGGCCCTTCCCGAGTTCACGGCAGGGAACGCGACACGGGAGGTGCGCAGCCTGGGTACACAGACAACACGCGGGCTGCACGAGGGGTCAGGGCTGACACAGGGTCAGGGGCTGGAACTCCGGGCTGCACGCCTTCGCCGGGTGCAGGCCTCCTCCAGCAGGGGGCGCCCGGCCGCTAGTGTCGGGGTAGTGGGGCTCACGCAGGGCGAGCGGGGGCGGGGGGGGGCCCTGCGCCCCGAGAACCGGCAGGGGGCTCTCTGCGGGCTCACGCGGGACCGGCCCTCGGGTGCCCCGGGAACCCCGGGAAGCCACCGCGGGGGCGGCGGCAGAGCTGGCGGCGCGCCATTTCCTCCCGCGGGGAGCGGACCGGTGCCCCCGGCTGCGCGCACTGTCCTGCGACGGGCCCAGGAGTCGGTGTGCGAGGTTACCACGGGCGCTGGGGACTGCTCTCCACGGTCTTCAAGTCACAACCACCACTGGCCTCTTAGTGCGGAGTTCACGTCCTCCTCCGGGGACTGGCAGCCAGCGGCGAGGGTCTCGTCGGCCGGCTTCTCCGGCGCAGCTGCGGGGAGCCTTCCCTCCCCTGGGGACGCGCAGCGCCCCTGCGCCCCGAACTCCGCCCGCCCTGCCGCGGCTCCTGCGCCCCTGCCGTCAGAGTCCCCCACGGTGGGAGGGAGGCGGAGCGGGCCGGGCGCAGACCAGGGGCGGCGGAAGCAGCGCTCTGAAACCCAGAGCGGGGGCGCAGGTGTGACCGACCCAAGGCCTCGCCAACCGCCAACCGAAGGAATTCCTCTGCGTCCCAGGAATAGATGGTCCCAAAAGGCCCCCGAGAATGTTCGCGGCAACAGTTGAGGGCGGGAGGTCTTTGGGTCGTGAGGGAGGAGGGAGGAAAGATGGGCTTTACAGCTTAAAAATTTTGCATTCAGTTCCCAGATCGGCCACTTTGGGGCTGTGGCCCTTCAAGGTGGGTGTCGGGACCAGTTGGGGACACACGACACATGCATTACGCACACAGAGCAAACGTGCACTTCCTTCTTCACCCCCATCCTCCCTCCCCACCTCATATTTGGGCTGCATTCCCTGGTGCCACAGACTTTTCTGGTTGTGCACGAAACCACGGAACTCGGCTCGTGAGGTTAGGCCACGCAGTAAGTTTATGAAGATAAATATTGGTGTAAAACATCACGTCTTCCTTCCGGCATCCCGGGGTGGAGACTGCACCGGCTAGCAACACAGAAAGTAGAAGCATAAGGCAAAGAAATTACCTTTTCAAAGAAAATTATAGCCTTACGCTTTTTAGTTCCCCATAAAATACAGTAATTAAAAACAAGATGATCTCATGAGGACGAATGTCACCGGAGAGAACAAAAGCCTCTGAAAGCTGAACGGTTTTCAAAGACCCGCGGGAATTTTTCTCACTGGTTCCCGCCCTGATGGTCTAAACCTGGGGGTTCAATCCTCACTTTACAGAAATCTGTACATCAGAGTAGTGTTTAGGTGCGCGCGCTCACAGCCGAGGCCACGACGCTGGCTCTGTGACGGATGTCACCTCTATTCTAATCTTCCCAAAGAATGCCCGGGGCACGAGCCTTGGGACTACGGACGGGCACGAGCCACCCTTCACTCTGGTTCACTGCCCTCGGGTGCCCTGCGGCTGGGGGTGGCTTGGTATTTCTCCCATATACTTAAAGTGAGACTTATTTGGTAGAAAAAGTAAACCACTTTTTCTATGTATATTTTGTAGACATAAATACATTTTTTAAACGTATGAAGTCAATGTCTACATCAGCCTGTTATTACGGAAAGTATCTGCAAGGGCCGATCATGACACCACACCGTCCTGATTAAGACGGACTGCATGTCAGAGTTTGGGGATATACACGAAGCGGCTGAGTCATTTTCTCTGTCTGGGGCCCTCCAAACGCACAGCCTCTGTACATACTCAACGAATGTTCCGTGAGTTAATCTTCGCTTTTGTCGTGTTTAAATGTAAACTGGGGCTGAGAGAGGCTTCCGCGTAGTTTGTTTTTCTGGGAGAAAGAAAAGGCAGAGTGTTAACACGCGGCCTTCAGCCTTCAAGCGGCCGGTCGGTCAGCCCCGCTCCCCTCTCGCCTCTGCTCCTCACGGTGCGATTCTTACTTAGCTCGCGGGCTTCCGGGGCCTGCTGTCCCGTCCGCAGAGAACGCGGACCGCTTGCTACGCAGAAGACAACCCGCATCCCGGAGAAGCCGCTCTGACGCGGCCGGCCGCCCGACCGCACGGGTCCCACCAGGAAAGCACGTTCCGAACGTGGTCCTGCAAGGCAGTCACAGCCCCTAAATCAGCCCCTCTGATCCGTGTTTAACTTAACCTGAGGGTCTGTAGGTAGAAACAGGTTCATCTTTATCTTTACATGGGGAAGAGAAACACCGTGCCGGCCACGGAACACAGCGACTCTTCCCAGTACGTGCCTGGTGTCTCGCCCACCCCGTAGCCCCACTAACAAGCATCTCTGTTCAAAGAGCCACGTTTCTGTTTTGTTTCGCGTCTCGAACACCCCCAAGAAAACCGATCTTTTAAATCGGGGGCTCTTCGTGGAAGGACACGGACGCACAGCTCTAACAAGAGTGCGGTCTGTGTGTAACTCCGTCAACTGTCCTGGGTCACGGGGTTCCTGTGCGCCGGCTTCGGGTTCACGACCGCTCCCTCCTCTGTCCTTGGGGCCGCAGCCTAAGGACGCCCCGCTTCTTCTGACGGAACCATTCATACAACCTTTTGGGTCCCCTCTTCCCATCCTGTCTCGGCTGAAGAGTGTGTCCTGATCGCGGCCGAACTCAGGCCCGGACGCCATCAGGCTGGCGCGGCGCTCTGCGCTTCGGTGTTTAATGCCCGGGGAGAAGCAGACAGACGCGTCCTGGGGCAACGGCCTCTGGCTCTCGGCCGTCGGGTGGGGGACAGAATCCCACCGGAACGCACTCTGCGCTCTGGCCTACGAAACTGCTTCCTAAGACCTGACGGCGACCGACGTGACGTGAGTGGTGCGCGCGCACACGCTCTGACGTGCGATCGTCTGCACTTCCGGTGAAGCCCTCCCGGCCCCGAGCCGCCAACCGCGCTCCGCAGGCCGTCAGTCCTTCCGGCAGCGTCCGTGCTTCGGCAGGCCTCGGGGCTCCGATGAGAACAGGCATTTCACGTCCCTCACCTCGCGCTTCGCCAAAATTTCGTGAACTTTAGAACACGGCACGCCTCCCCGTCACGGAGCCTGGGGTGGGGGGGGTCGGTGCGGGTGGAGCCGAGCCTCAGTCTTCCTTCCCGAGCAAAGTGCCGGCCCCAGCCCGCTGCTCCCCCCTTCCCCAGGGTAATGTCAGCGAACTCCTGGTCAAGTGGCCGACTTCGGCTCAGGTCATGATCTCACGGTTTGTGAGTTCGAGCCCCACGTCGGGCTCTATGCTGACAGCTCAGAGCCTGGAGCCTGCTTCACATTCTGTGTCTCCCTCTCTCTCTGCCCCTCCCCCACTCATGCTCGCCCTCTCTCTCTCTCTCTCTCTCTCTCAAAAATAATAAACATTAAAAAATATTTTTAAGTGTATCACTCAGTGGCTTTTAGTCTATTCCCTGCCCCCATCTGACTCCCGACCATTGTCATCACCTCAAGCAGAAAGCCTGTGCCCATTAAGAAGTCACTCTTGGGGCGCCGGGGTGGCTCAGTCGGTTAAGCATGAGCTTAGGTTAAGCCAGCTTTGGCTCGAGTCATGATCTTTTGGTTCATGAGTCCGAGCCCCGCATCGGGCTCTGTGCTGACAGCTCGGAGCCTGGAGCCTGGAGCTTGCTTCGGATTCTGTGTCTCCCTCTCTCTCTGCCCCTCCCCTGCTCATGCTCGCTCTCTCTCAAATATAAATAAACATAAAAAAATTTTTAAAAAGGAGTCGCTCTTCATTCCCTCCTCTCTCCAGCCCCTGACAACCACTAATCTCCTTTCTGTCTCTTTGGATGTGACTGTTCATTTGCTATAAAGGAAATATACGTGAGGCATTTCGTGTCTGGCTTCTTCCACTTCGCGTACGTGTTCAAAGTTTATCCGGGTTGCAGCCTCGATCGGTACTTCTCTCCTCCTGCCAGCTGACAGTCTGCTGTGTGGGCAAAGCTCGTTTCATTTCCGCATCGGTCCGCGGCTGACGTTTACCTTGTAGCCACTCTGGCTGGATGAATAATGCCACCGTCAGTGTTCGCGTGCAAGTTTCTGCGTGGACATACACACGTTCACCTCGTCCCTGGGGCGTGTCGGAGCGGACCTGCCAGATCGCGCGGCAACTACGTCCAGCGTTTTGAGGCGCTGCTACACCGTCTTCCACGGCGGCGTCACCGGCCCCCGGCCCCATCAGCGACGCGGAGCATTCCGATTCCCACCTCCTCACCAGCGCTGGTCACGGTCGGTCTTCTGGCTGACGGCCATCCTAGGGGTGCGAAGTGGCATCCCAAAGGGGTCTTGATTCGCTTTTCCCAGTAGCTCATGACGCTGAGCACGCCCACGTGCCCATCAGCCATTGGTAGGTCTTCTTTGGAGAAATTTGTCTTCGAATCTGCATTCGTTTTCAAGGTTGCCCTAAAAAGTACCACCAGCTGGGTGGCTTGTAACAACAGAAATGTATTCTCTAACAGCTATGGAGGCTGGAGGCTCAAATTCAAGGTGGAGTCAGGGGCATCCTCTCGCCAAAGGTTCCAGGGGAGAGTGTGTTCCAGGCCTTTCTCTGGCTCCCAGTGCTGCTGGCAGTCAGCCTTCTGTGCTGGGAGACACATCAGGCCAGTCTCCGCCTCCCTTATCTCATGCTGACCCCTCCGTGCATCTGTCACTTCCTTCTTCTACGGACACCCTAGACCAACATGGCATCTCCATTAATTCCATCTGCCACAACCCTATTTCCAAAGAAGGTCACACCCACAGGTCCCTCGGGGGTAGGACATAAATGTTCTTTTGAGGGGACCCGAATCAACCTACAAGCTTTCGTTGTAAAAGGCTGTTGGATTTTGTCAACTGCTTTTTCCTGTGCCTACTAAGATGATTATATGCTTTTTGTCCTTTATTAATATGGCTTATTACAGTTATTGAGTGACCCGCCCTGTAAGCCTGGGATAAAAGCCCGCTTGGCCATGGTGTGTAATTTTAATATGTGGCTGGATGCTGTTTCCAAGTATTTTGTTGAGGATTTCTGCTTCTATATTCAGAAGGACAATGGTCTGTAGTTTTCTTGTAAGATCTTCATCTGGTTTTCATATCAGAGTAAACACCGGGCTGATAGAACGGGTTGGAAAGTGTTCTCTGCGCTTCTAGTTTTTGGATTGATCTGTAGAATTCGCGGGGAAGCCATCTGGCCCTGGGCTTTACAGGAAGTAACTGATTACTGACTTACTCTCTTCACTCGCTCTACAGGTCTATTAAAAATTTTAATTTCTTCTTGAGTCCATTGTGATAGTCGTGTCTTTCTGGGATTTCGTCCATTTCGTCCAGGTTCATTTGTTGGCATACAATTGTTCATGGTAGAATTCTTTTTATTTCCAGGTGACTGGTAGGAATATCCCCTTTCATTCCTGATTTTAGTAATCTGAGTCTTCTCTCTTTTTTCTTGGCCGGTTTAGCTAAAGGCTTATCAATTGTGTTGCCCTTTCAGAGAAATAGTTTTGGTTCAGATGGGTTTGGTTCAGTGCTTGATAGTTCGTCAGTAAGGGAAATGTGTGATTTCTTTTGAACGAGTTCTATGATAAAAATAATTGGAAGTTTGTTTTTGTTTTTTAACGTGGTATTTTTCTAAGTAAACTTCAGTTATCCAGAAAACAAACCCAAACAGAGGGGCTGACAATAACTGGCAAATAGATTTACTGTGAATGGTAAGTTTTCATTCCCATATTCTCTGTCTCCTCCTTCCCTATTCTATTATTTATAGATTGGATAAGAGTTCAAAAATAAAAGCTCAATTTGGGGTGCCCGGGTGGCTCAGTCAGTTAAGTGTCTGACTTTGGCTCAGGTCATGATCTCACGGTTCGTGGGTTCGAGCCCTCCATCGGGCTCTGTGCTGACAGCTCAGAGCCTGGAGGCTGCTTCGGAGTCTGTGTCTCTTTCTCTCTCTGCCCCTCGCCCACTTGTGCTCTGTTTGTCTCTCAAAAATAAATAAATGTAAAAAATAAAAGCTCAAATAAATACATAAATCTTATACAATATAAAGGCCCAAGCGTTAGCCTCCTAGGCTCCGAAAGGCAGTGAAAGTAATCAGTGGTCCTCTCGCAATGAGATAAGCCTCAGTCCTGTGACTGTGGGGCTGGGCTGAAATCTGGCTGTGAGACCTCCTCTGTAAGAACCCCAGGCCATTTGCATGCCCTCTGAAGAGAGCAGAGCTAACCACCAGTCCCCGCTGAGGCTTGCTACCTTCTTCACTTGGGACGTCCTCGTCCAACAAACACTGAGACTCGGACAGAGCCACATGGCGGTGTCCTCACTGCCGGCCCTGGAGGAAAAGAGCGCACGAATGCGGTACGAGCGCGTGCAAACCACAGAGAGCCAGCAGCGGAAGTGAACGGCGAGACGCCGGGCGGGCTGGCGAGCGGCCGCACCTGAGACCCGAGCGGGCCTGGATCTGCTGGACCCGCACGTCCGAGGCCGGCACGTTCAGCACGGCCGCCAGCCGCCTCACGAGCGTGTCCTTCTGCTGCTCCGTCAGCTGCCCCACGCGCACCTGCAGGACCAGCCCCACCAGGCCGCTCCTCCTGGGGTCTGGGGACAGAGAGCGCGCGGGGTCTCGGCCGGGAAGACGATCGGAGGGGCAAGGGCTGCACGAGAGCGTCCAGAGCTTAAAAGGATCCCCGGGGGCTTCGGGACCCGGACACGTCTCTGCCAACAGTACAGCGGCTGCTTGCGTGTCCCACTTTGTGGACCATTACTTTTATTTTTCCCAGAAGATGATCGGAATTCCTATCATCTTGGGCTGACCTGGAATTCTGGCGCCACACACCCTGCCCCAGGCGTGGACCGGGAACGCTGCCCAGGGCGCGAGGCAGGTCGGGCCTCACGTCCCCTCGCCCAGCCTGCCTCCCTCCGCACTCCCAGCACGGAAGCCCTGTGCCCGCCTCGCTTCCCGGCAGGAAAACAAAACTGAAATGAGATTTGCTGCCACATCCGAGCCCTCCTCCCCCCAGAGGCCGAGACCGTTTGCATCAGTGAAGTGCAGAGAGAGCCGCAAAGTGGCTCCGGCCGGGAGCCGAAGCCACGGGGGCATCCGGCCCAGGTTACCCGACTGGGGACCGCCCGGCTCAGGTCAACCCAGGCGCAGAAGCCCGCGAGCGCCCCTGGCCGCACTTCCTCGCTGTCCAAAGATACCAAAAGGAAGTTAAGCAACATACTCCTGTCCGGATCGGGCTGTGTGGCCTGAGGGAATCCTGGGGCTGAGCCAGGGCGACAACGTTCCGACGGGGAGACAGGGGGTCCAGATGACAGGTTTGGTTCTTAAAAAGACCTCGACAGTCACGGAGACAAGAGAAAGGAAAGAGAACGAAGATGGGAAGCTGGAGGGAAGGAGGACGGGGAGAGTGGGGCGGCCGGCAGGCGGCAGCCGGACGGAAGCCAGCTGACATCAACGTGAACGCACCTGCTGTGCCACGCAGGACTGACTCGCTCTGGTCGCCGTAGTCCCGTGCCCAGTACGGTGCCTGCTAAGTAACGAATGCTCACCCTGGTTACATGCTGAACAAAAGTGAAAGACACAAGGGGCGCCTTGCTGGCTCAGTCTGTACACACGACCCTTGATCTCAGGGTTGTAAGCTCAAGCCCCACAATGGGTGTAGAGATTACTTAAAAATAAAATCTTAAAAAAAGAAAGATTAAAAACAACTAAAGGGTATAAAGTACCACTGATACGGATATTGAAATAGATTTTTCTGTCAAAAGCTGAGGTGGCAGTTACTCGATATCTGGACCACGTCCACCCTCACCGTTCCCCTCGGTAAAGCTTGGTGGTCCGGTGGCTTCTCTTGCCCTTGAGATAAAACTCACACATGACCATCCATTTGCAAAGCCCGTGACGGCGGGCCCAGTCCCCCTCCAGATCGCCCACCGTACCCTAACCGCCCCCACACACACTCCCACATCCTCACCGCTTTCTCGTTTCACTGAATTCTTTGTTTGTTTGTTTGACATTTACTCATTCTTTTTTTTTTTTTAATTTTTTTTTTTTAATGTTTATTTACTTTTGAGAGACATAGAGACAGAGTATGAACAGGAGAAGGGCAGAGAGAGAGGGAGATGCAGAATCTGAAGCAGGCTCCAGGCTCTGAGCCGTCAACACAGAGCCCAATGCGGGGCTCGAACTCACAGACCGTGAGATCTGACCTGAGCCGAAGTCGGCCGCTCAACCAACTGAGCCACCCAGGCGCCCCTGACATTTACTCATTCTTGAGAGGCAGAGAGAGACAGAGAGTGAGCAGGGGAGGAGCAGACAGAGAGGGAGCCAGAGAATCCCAAGCAGGCTCCAGGCTCGGAGCTGTCGGCACAGAGCCCGACGCGGGCACACGCGGACCGCAAGATCACGACCTGAGCTGAAGTGGGACGCTTAACTGACGGAGCCGCCCAGGCGCCCCCCTCCCCCAAATTCTTTTTAATTCCTTGAACCACCAGACTCTCTTTCATCTCATGGCTTTTACCCAAACGGTTTCCTCTGCCTGAAACACTCTTCCTCTTGCCCTTCTCTCCCCAGATTCACCTGGCCAGATCTGGCCCTGAGCTCAGGCAAGACTCTCTGCAGATCCCTCGAGCCCAGGGCTCGGGAGCACCAGGTCCGTCCCCTGGACAGGCACGGACCACGAGGCTTCCAGCGAACTCGCCCCTCAGCCTCGGGACGACAGGGACCGGCTTGTTTAAGGCCACATCCCCGGGGTCTAACCCATAGCACGTACTACGTGCTAACTGAAAAAATAAAATAATAGAACAAAAATAATAAAACAACATAAAATAAAAATAAAATAAAATAAATGCATTGCCTACAAGTTGAGTATACTTTCAGCTGCTAGGACACTAGAGAGTTTACAGGGACTACCAGCACCTTCTAGAAAAGCTCTACAGCAAAGACCACTGTCAGGCAAAACCCCAGCGACCGCAGGCATATTAAATCTGTAGGAATGCAGAGTCCTGGGTTTTCACGAAACCATTACAGGACTGTGCGGTGACCTGGAGTCGGTTCTCCAACACCCGGATAGAGCCACGTGAGTACCAGGCCACACATCCCGACCAGCCTCTGCAGCAGCGTGGAACACGAGTGGCCATGTCCGCCCGGTCCTCCTTACCGCGGTGTACACACACAGGAGTCAGAACCACAACGGAGAACTGGCTTCTATTAACATTGAGCTCTTCCAGCCCCATTTCTTGACAGGTAAAAGATTTACAAAATTTGCCGCCAAATCTGGCTTGTCTGGAGCACAGACGCCCAGGTGCCTTTTCTGCCTTAATCTCTGGGGCCAAATCCCTTTTCCATCCCCCTACCAGGCCGGACAGTCACAGTCACCACAGCGGTGGACTGCTGTCCTGAAGAGTGTGTCACCGCCAGCTGGGATGTGTAGTCTCCTTCCTGCATTTCAGACAAATAAAGGTACGGTGTCTCAAGGCCCTGAAGCCAAAGAGAAATGAAAAAAGGAAAGAAAAAATAATTTTAAGAATTAGTATGGCATAATGACGAGTGAGTAATTTTGCTACATATGGAGATCCTGCTTGAAAAAGAAGCGCGAGTGCCCCAAGAAAATGCAGTCTAAAGGTCCCGGTGGACCCTCAAACGCTTGTTGAAGAAGCGTGAATGAACACAGCCTTTTTGGAAGCCCATCTGGCAACACCTGTCCACGTGGTAAATGAACACACTCTTTAAGCGGCGATCCCACTTCTCCGCCTACACTGGAGAAACGCCCACGTGTGCAGGAGGCTCCCACCTGGACGCTGAGGAAGCGTGGGCTCTGAGAGCAAAAACTGGGAACAATCTCCACGTTCACAATGGGCCGTGGCCAGGATGCATTATACAACGCTGGTTTAAAGGAGATAATTTAGGGGCGCCCGGGGGGCTCAGTCGGTTGAGCGTCCAACTTTGGCTCGGGTCATGATCTCACAGCTCATGGGTTTGAGCCCCGCGTCAGGCTCTGTGCTGACGGCTCAGAGCCTGGAGCCTGCTTCGGATTCTGGGCCTCCCTTGCTCTCTGTCCTCTCCTGCTCGTGCTCTGTCTCTCAAAAAATGAATAAAGATTTTTAAATATTAAATAGATTAAGGAAAAAATAAAGTAGAATAAAATATAAACTTAAGAAAACCACCATCAAATAATAATATAACTTCAAAAATAGCAAGCTGGTTAGCAATATAAGTAAATAATTCTGGCCACTCATCAAAAGGAGAATGAGCAAACAGCTCACACACACTCACATGCACACAAAACACTCACAGCAAAAGTGTCCACGTTACTATGTCTTTAGACAAATATATTTAAGATCTGAGCAAATTAAAAGTTTGAAGCAAAAAGCTCTCAAAAAGAGACCACTAGATCCAGAAAAGAGGACACTGAAGTTTCTAAAAATATGAGAAACAAAATAAGGAAAAAATTCCTGATAATAAAGCTTATGATGAATTATTTCTCAAGTTTCTCCCAATACTAAAATAGTATTTCCATAGTAAATGCTGGGTCAGACTTTCTCCAAAGAAGCCTCGAGATCAAGCTGTCAACACGGGACCCACTTAGTTGCTATCGCATGCTTACAGAGAACGCACGAGGGGAAAGGACGTCAGTTTTGAGGATTAGTGACTTTCGGCCCTCTTCCGCTAGCTGTACTCTATCAGAGAATCCTATAAAACATATTTTCTAGATTTAAGGCCTCCTCGCCCCCCGACACACAGCAATACTTAGGTAGGTAGGCAGGCAGGTAGGTAAATGTGTGAACAGATAAACAGATGGACAGATATACCTATGGATGGATGGATGAATGGATGAGCAGATGGGTGGATGGACAGTTGGGTGGGTGGGTGGATTGATGGACAGATGGATGGATGGGCAGATGGATAGTTGGGTGAGTGGGTGGATTGATGGATGGATG
>PITB01004266.1:48261-114605 GCA_004024585.1 Paradoxurus hermaphroditus | reverse complement strand
ATTTAAATAACTTAAGAGGGGAGCAGGGTTTTATTACATTTACCCCAATATTTACCATTGCTGTTGCTTTTTCTTTATTCTTGAAGTTTCAAGTTTTCCTCTGGGATTGCTTCTCTTCAACTTAAAGAGTTTCCTTTACCATTACTTTTAGAGCAGGTCTATCTGCTGTCAAATTTCCCTTAGTTTTCTTTAATCTGAGAATGTTTTTGTTTTACTTTCTTTTTTTTAAGACTTAAAAATGTTTTTTTATTAGTTTATTTGGTTTTTGAGAGAGAGAGAGAGAGAGAGCAGAGGAAGAGGAGAGAGACAGGGAGAGAAAGAATCCCAAGTAGGCTCCATGCTATCAGCACAGAGCCCAACATGGGCCTTGAACTCACGATATGTGAGATCCTGACCTGAGCTGAAATCAAGAGTCCGTTGCCCAACTGACTAAGCTACCCAGGCACCCCTGTTTTACCTTCTTCCTATAGGATATTTTCAATGGATATCAAATTCTGGATTGATGGTTCTTTTCTTTCAACAATTTAAAATGTTGTTTTACTGTTTTCTAGCCTCTGTGAAAAAATGTTTATTTACTTATTTTGAGAGAGAGAGAGAGAGAGAGAGAGAGAGAGAGAGATATTGAGAGAGAACGCACCAGCAGGGGTGGGGCAGAGAGAGATGGAGAGAGAATCCCAAGCAGGCTCTGCTGACAGCACAAAGCCTGATGTGGGGCTCAATGCTATGGACCATGAGATCATGGCCTGAGCCAAAATCAAGAGTCAGGCACTTAACCAACTGAGCCACCCAGGTGCCCATCGCCTCTGTGTTTTCTGATTAGAAACCTGTTGTCTCTCAAACTGTATTTCACCTATATGCAACGTGTTGTTTTTCTCTGCCTGCTTTCAAGATTGTTGAAAAACTTTTTGCAGCTTTCAGTTTGATTATTATGTATTTGGACATGGTTTTCTTTGAGTTTTTCATGTTTGGAGGTTTCTGAGGTTCTTTAACCTATAAATTTATGTCTTTCTCCCAATTTGGGAAAATTTCAGTCATTATTTCTCCATTTCTCCATTATTATTATTTTTCCTGTACTAATCTTTTCTTTTCTTCTGGGACTCTAATGACATGAATGCCAGACATTTCATTATTGTCCCTTAAGTCTCACCAAGGCTCTGTTAATTTTTTCAATTTTTTTCTTTTTGTTCTTCAGATTGAATAATTTTTATTGATAAATCTTCAAATTTGCTGTTTTCTCTACATCTTAATTTTGTTATTGAGGCCACCCAGTGACTTTTTTTAACTAGTATTTATTTTTTTATTATTTTATTTTTTTTATTATTAGTATTTTATTTCTCAGTTCTAAGTTTTCCATTTGGTTTATTTTCTCAGTATTTTCTATGGAGTATTTCTGTCTTTCCATTCATTTCAATGGTGTTTGTATTTACCTAATAGGGTATGGTTATAATAATTGCTTTAAAGTCCCCTCTGCCGTCAACTTTATTGAGTTAAAATTGATGTACAAAAAAACTACACAAAATTAATGTATACAATTGGTAGGTTTGGACATATACACCTGTGTTTTCATCACCACAATACACATAATAAACATATTCATCACCTCCAAAAGTTTCCTTGTGTTCCCTACTCCCCTTTTTTCTGGGTAAGAGCACTGAATGTGAGATTGACCCTTTTAACACATTTTAAAGTATACAATGCTTTGTTACTATAGGCATGATGTTCTCTGAACTCACTCATCTTGCATAACTGTAACTTCATGGTCATTGAACAACAACTCTCCACATCTCCCGCCCCCTATTCCCTGGTAGCCTGGTATTTCTATTGTCTACGTCTATATATTGGACTCTTTTAGATGCTTCATATAAGAGTAATCATGTAGTATTTGTCCTTCCATGACTTTTTCACTTAGTACATTGTCCTTCAGGTTCATCCATGTTCCCCCAAGTGGCAGGATTTTTCCTTCTTTTTAAAGGCAGAATAATATTTCAGTGTGTGTATATGTATGTGTGTGTGTGTGTGCGTGTGCGTGTGTGTGACATTTTCTTTATTCATCTGTAGATGGACACACTTGGGTTGTTTCCATATTTTGGCTATTGTGAATAATGCTACAATGAACATGGGAATAAAGATATCTTTTTGAGATCTTGATTTCTTTTGGATATATACCCAAAAGTAGGATTGCCGGATCGTATTGTAGTTCTAGTTTCAATTTTTTGAAGTACCTCCATACTGTTTTCCATAGTGGCTGTAACATTGTACATTCTTACCAAGTTTACAAGGGTTTTGATTTATCCATGACCTAACACTTTTTATTTATTTATTTTTAAATCATATCCATCCTAACAGGTGTGAGGTGATGTCTCATTATGGTTTTGATTTGCATTTCCTTGATGATTAGTGACGTTGAGCATCTTTTCATATACCTGTTGGTGATTTGCCTAGGTTCTTTGGAAAACTGTTTAGACTCTTTGAACATATTTTTTAAAGTTTATTTTTGAGAGAGACAGAAACAGTGTGAGTGGGAGAAACAGTGTGAGTGGGAGAAACAGAGAGAGAGGGAGAGAGAGAGAATCTCAAGCAGTCTCCACACTGCCAGCACAGAGGCCAATGTGGGGCTCAAACTCATGAAACCACCAGATCATGACCTGAACTGAAACCAAGAGTTGGACGCCTAACTGACTAAGCCACCCAGGGTACCCATTTGAACATTTTAAAGCCAGGTTTTGGGGTGCCTGGATTGCTTAGTCAGGTAAGCATCCAACTTCAGCTCAGGTCATGATCTTGTAGTTTGTGAGTTTGAGCCCCGCATTGGGCTCTGTGGTGATAGCATGGAGCCTATTTCAGATTCTGTCTCTCTCTCTCAAATAAATAAAATAAAACATTAAAAAAACCCTTTAAGTTGGATTTTGTTTGTTTGTTTTGATTTTTGCTATTGAATTGTAGAAGTTCTTTATATATTTTGGATATTAACCCTTTATCAGATATATGGCTTGCAAATATTTTCTCTTATTCCACAGTTTACTTTTTTCATTCTGATTGTTTTCTTTGCTGTGCAGACCGTTTTTAGTTTGATGTCATTCCACTTATCTATTTTTGCTTTTGTTGCTGGTGCTCTTGGTGTTATATCCAAGAAATCATTGTTGAGACCAATGTCAAGAGTCTTTTCCCCTATATTTTTTGGTAGGAATTTTATGGTTTCAAACCTTATGTTCAAATCTAATTCATTTTCAGTTAGTTTTTGTGTATGGTGAAAAATAAGGGTTCAATTTTATTCTTTTGGATGTAGATATGTAGTTTTCCCAATACCATTTATTGAAGAGACTATGCTTTCCATCATATATTTTAGGCACCCTTGTCAAAGATCAATTGACTGTATACATTTGGGTTTATTTCTGGACTTTCTGTTCTGTTCCATTGGTCTATATGTCTATTTCTATGTAATTACCATACTATTTTTATGTCTGTAGCTTTGTAATATTTTGAATCCAGGAAATGTGATGCCTCCAACTCTATTGTTCTTGATCAAAATTGCTTTAATTTTTTGGGGTCTTTTGTGGTTTCATATGAAATTTATGATTGTTTTTTCTATTTCTGTAAAAATGTCTTTGGGATTTTGATAAGGATTGTGCTGAACCTGTAGATTGTTTTCTAATTCTTCCAATCCATGAATGTAGATGTCTTTCTGTTTAGGTAGTTGTATGTTTGTATTTTGTCTGGAGCTTTTAGTTTTAATCAGTGGAAGAGAAAGGTTTCATTAGGTTTACTTTATCTTCATCAAAACCAGAAGACTTGGGGATTTTTCTTTGAATTTAAAAAAATATTAATAGATGTAGTAAAGACTTGAAGCACAATCTTTGCAGAACTGATTCTCCTGGAATATGACACGATGGGAGACCTATGAGGTGCTACTCTGAGACCACCTCCTACTTACCTTCTTATCTCCCCTAGGAGGCTGTAATGAAACAGTTCTTCATTGCCTCCTAGAGTCTAATGAGATAACAGGGCTTACTGTTCTCTCCCACCCCTCAGTATAGAGCTGCAGAATGTAGAATCACTTAGCTGTAGTCTAGAATTAGCTCCTCAGCAATGTGATATCCTACAACATATATTGAAGTAATCTGGCCTTTTTTATTTTGGTGCCATCTTTTGGTGTGTAGGACAAGCATTATGGGGAGCTGACATCTTTGCCAGTACTTCTTTTTGCTGTTCATGTAAGTTATAAACTATCTGAATATAAACTCTTGTAACTTTACTGACTGAAGAAGTCAGTCCTTGATCTTTGCTTTATCTTGTCTTTGTGCTTGACATTAATCAGTTGTTATTACAAACTTTGTATTCTCATATTGTCAACAAATGGGCTCAGATCCCTACTAACATGCATTGTTGGAGAATTTTTTAAAAACATTTTTTATCATGGAAAGATATAAATAACACAAAATTTATCCTTTTAACTATTTTTAGTGTGTAATTTGGTGACATTAATTACACTTAAAATGTGCTACCATCATCACTATCCATTTCAAGAACTTCTTCATCATCACAAACAGAAAATCTGTACCTATTAAGCAATAACTCCATTCTGCCCTACTTCTGTTCCCTGGTAATCTGTATTTTACTTTCTGTCTCTGAACTTGCCTATTTTAGGTGCCTCATATAAGTGAAATAATACAGTATTTGTACTTTAAAATTTTTTAAAGTTTTATTTATTTATTTGAGAGAGAGAGAGAGAGAGAGAGAGAGAGAGAGAGACTGAATGAGCAGGGGAGGGGCAGAGAGAGGGGGAGAGAGAGAATCCCAAGCAGGCTCTGCAGTGTCAGTGCAGAGCCGGATATGGAGCTAAAACTCATGAACCATGAGAGTATGACATGAGATGAAATCAGGAGTCAGAAGCTTAACCGACTGAGCCACCCAGGCACCTGCAATATTTGTATTTATATGTCTGGCTTATTTCACTTAGCATAATGCTTTCAAGGTTCATTTTCTTTGAACTTTTAATTTTGATGTAACTTTAAACTTAAAAAAGTTATAAGAATAGTACAAAGAATTCTGATTTATCCTTTACCCAGATCTCCCAAATGTGACATTTTTACCACATTGGCTTTTAATTTTCTCACTCTCTTTTCTTTCTCTCCTCTTTCTTTCTCTCTCCATATATATGTATGTATACACACACACAAACACACACATACATATACTTTTTTTCCAAACCATTAATCATAGGCATGATACCTTTTTACCCCTAAATACGTCAGTGTGATTTTCTAAAAGTAACGACATTATGTTTACAAAACCACAGAAAATCAGGGATTAACACTGATGTAATACTACTGTCTAATTTACAGAACTTATTCATATTTTGCCAAGCATCCCAAGTGTAAAGAAAAACCCAGATAATGTGTTGCCTTCAGTTGTCATGTCTCTTTAGTTTCTTTTCATTTCGAGCAGTTGTTCAGATTTTCTTAGTATTGCATGACATTGATATTTCTGAAGAGTAAAGACCAATTTTTTTGACCTGGGAGAGTTTTAAAATCTACTCCTGGGCCTCACTCCACAATTTTCTGTTTAATTGGTTAGAGGTGAGACGTGCACACTAACAACAAAAACTTTCCGGGTGGTTATAATGCACAGCTAAGCTTGAGAAACCCTGGGGTTTGGGACTTTAGAATAAGGGTAAGATCTTGCTGGGTGGGGTCAGTTAGGTAAAGTGGGAATTTGATTGGGCCTTGAATGGTGGTTGTTGGGCCAAAGGCAGCTATGCCAGCTATGCCTCTTACTACCTGTGATTTTGGGCCATTTAACTTGCTTCTCTGAGTCTAAGTTTCTTCACCTGTGAAACCTGGTAATAAATCTCAGCTTATAGGAGTCTTGTGAAAATTAAACTAACCAATGTATTGAGAACTGGCTAGCTCAGTGCCTAGCACATAGTTAATAGCCATCATAATATTAGCATAATAGTGTTAGTATTATCATTATTATTTTTAAAATATTTAAATATTTTATTTATTTATTTATTTATTTATTTTAGTTAGTTAGCACACAGTGCAATATTGATTTCAGAAGTAGAATTCAGTGATTCATCACTTACATACAACACCCAGTGCTCATCACAACAAGTGCCCTCCTCAATACCCATCATCCATCTAGCCCATCTTCCACACACTTACCTCCATCAACCCTCAGTTTGTTCTCTATCGTTAAGAGTCTCTTGTGGTTTGTTTCCTTTTCTTCTCTTCTTCCCTCCCTGTTCATCTGTTTTCTTTCTTAAATTCCAATATGAGTGCAATCATAAGATATTTGTCTTTCTCTGCCTGACTTATTTCACTTAGCATAATACATTCTAGCTCTATCCACATCATTGCAAATGGCAAGATTTCATTTTCTGATGGCTGAGTAATATTCCATTGTATGTATATACTACATCTTCTTTTATGGACATTATTCATTTTTATTATTTATTTATTAATTTATTATTTTTAAATTTAAATTCAAGTTAGTTAACATACAGTGTAGTATTGGTTTCAGGAGTAGAACCCAGTGATTCATCACTTACATATAACATCCAGTGATCATCCCAACAAGTGCCCTCCTTAATGTCCATTACCCCTTTAGTTGCTCCCGCCACCCACCTCTCCTCTAGCAACTCACAGTTTGTTCTCTATATTTAAGAGTCTCTTATGGTTTGCCTCCTCTTTGATTTTATCTTATTTTTACTTTTCTTCCCCTAGGTTCATCCGTTGTGTTTCTTAAATTCCACATATGAATGAAATCATATGATATTTGTCTTTCTCTGCCTGATTTATTTCGCTTAGCGTAATACACTCTAGTTCCATCTATGTTGTTGCAAATGGCAAGGTTTCATTCTTTTTGATCTCTGAGTAATATTCTATTGTGTGATACACACACACACACACCACATCTTCTCTATCCATTTATCAGTTGATGGACATTTGGACTCTCTTCACAGCTTGGCTATTGTTGATAACATTGTTGATAACATGGCTATGAACATCGGGGTGCATGTACCCCTTCAAATCCGTATTTTTGTATCCTTTGGGCAAATACCTAATAGTGCAATTGTTGGCTTGTAGGGTAGTTCTATTTTTAGTGTTTTGAGGAACCACCATACTGTTCTCTAGAGTGGCTGCACCAGTTTGCATTCCCACCAGCAGTGCAAGAGGGTTATCCTTTCTCTGCATCCTTGCCAACACCTATTGTTTCTTGTGCTGTTAATTTTAGCCTCTCTGACAGGTATGAGGTTATATCTTATTGTGGTTTTGATTTGTATTTCCTTAATGATGAGTGATGTTGAGCATCTTTTCATGTGTCTGTTAGCCATCTGGATGTCTTCTTTGGAAAAGTGTCTATTCATGTCTTGTAACCATTTCCTAACTGGGTTGTTTGTTTGTTGTTTTCTAGAATGCTGTTCTAGAATCTGGAAAAGGCAAACAAACAGAATTTCTTTAAGTTCTTTATAGATTTTGGATACTAACCCTTTATATTGTTTGCAAATATCTTCTTGCATTCCATTGGTTGCATTTTAGTTTTGTTGATTGTTTCTATCACTGGGCAGAAGCTTTTTTATCTTGATGAAGTCCAAACAGTTTATGTTTGCTTTATGAAAGATATTGAAGAGGACACAAAGAAGTGAAAAAAGATTCCATACTCATGGATCGGAAGAACAAACATTGTTAAAATGTCTACACTCCTCATATTAAAGGACAGGGCATTCCATGTAGGAGTAAAGCTGTTGAGGAAGGAACAGTAAGTTATATAAGGGACATTTCTCCAGTGAGAATGAGGACCATATCTGACTCATCTTTGGCTTACCCAGTGCTGAGCTGTGTGCCAACTATTGTTCAGGACAAACTGGTGAGAGTCAGCAATGGGGTAGTCAGGGGAGGAGTGTTCTACCAGATGAGTAGTATCTAAAATCATGAAGAGTGGGCTTCATGGGTAGTATTCAGCTGGTACTATGAGGAGCCGTAGGAGGGGAATGGGACCCTTTGTTAGGGCTGAGAGCACAGCAAAATGTACCAGACTCTGAGATTCCCCTTGATGTGTTTCTGTTGTAAATACTGGGTGCCTTTGGGGGGAATTTTATTTTTATACTAAGCCACAAGATTATATGGTGGCTAAAAGTTTTCTTTTCATATCATGACTTTCCACAAGGCTGTGGAGTCTGGTCCAGCATCTGACTTGGCTGCCTCCTTCTGGCTGTGCCTGTGTGAGACATTTCTCCTACTGTCAGCTCCTGGTAGCTTCCCTGCCATAGGGGGCTGAATAACGGGCCTCAAATATATTAACATTTGAATCCCCAGAACCTGTGAATATTACCTTATATGGGATGTCGCACATGTGATTAAGGATATTGAGATGGTGAGATTATCCTGGATTATCCAAATGGGCCCAGTGTCATCACAGGTATGCTTGTAAGAGAGAGACAGAGGGAGATTTGAACCAGAAGAAGGCAATGAATCACTGAATGATTCACTGAATGAATCACTGAAGCAAGATACTTCAAAGTTTTTGGTTTTGAAGATGGGAAAAGGGGCCATGAGCTGCAAGGAATGCAGTTCTAGAAGCCAGAAAAGGCAGGCAAACAGATTCTCTTCTAGAGCCTCTGGAGGCAGTGCAGTCCTGCTGATAGCTTGATTTCACCCCAGTGAAACTGATTTTAGGCTCCTGAACTTGGAGTCAAACTATAAGAGAATAGATGTGTTTCATTTACAAATATAATTTACTAACAAGGAAAATTTTCTTTATTTAAAAAAAATTTTTAATGTTTATATATATATTTTTGAAAGAGAGAGACAGAGAGAGAGAGAGACAGAGTGTGAATGGGGGAGGGCCAGAGAGAGAGGGAAGACACAGAATCTGAAGCAGACTCCAGGCTTTGAGCTGTCAGCACAGAGCCCAATGCGGGATTCGAACCCACGAACCATGAGATCTCATGACTTGAGCTGGAGTTGGCCACTTAACTGACTGAGCCACCTAGGCACACCAGAAAAATTTCATTAAAAAGTTCTGAATAACAAAAGCAGGCCACAAAATTATATGTACACAGTTTGATCCCCAAATGATTATGATTATGTATGCCTGTGTGTGTGTGTGTGTGTGTGTGTGTTCGTGTGTGTATGCATGCATGTTGCAAGGGGTGTTATATGTGCAGACAACAACATACATAAAACCTGTAAGGAAAATAGTTAGAGAGTTTACCTCTGGATGCTGGATGGCTTAAAAACACTTCTCAATAGTAATCATGTTCCATACCATATGGAAATACTTACAGTTTGATACTAAACAGAGAACAAGTGGAGATGAGATACACATTTAGAAAAAGGAATTTTTTTTAAGAAAAAAAGGAATCTTGTTATCATTTGGGTTTCTGGATCCAGTCATGTATAAATATGACTCCCCATTGCACTTCCCATGATTATGTTGAATACACAAATATGTTACTCTCACATTGTTTTCTGCTTGTTTTGTTTTGCCTCATGTAGGTTTTAAAAATTATTTATCAAAACTTTTTTTCATGTTTATCTATTTATTTTGAGAGAGAGAGGCAGAGCTTGAGCAGCAGAGGGCACACAGAGAGGGAGAGAGAGAATCCCAAGCAGGTTCTGTACTGCTAGTGCAGAACCCAATGCAGGGCTCAAACTGTGAAATCATGACCTAAGTTGAAATCTAGACTTGGACACTTACCTGACTAAGTCACCCAGGTGCCTCTGCCTTATTTAGGCTTAAACTGGGTTTCATCACTTGAATCAAATTTGTGTGTTGTTTTAGTTTACTCAATTTGTGGTAATTTGTTACAGCAGCAATAAGAAACTAATACAAGTGTCCACCCCTACTTTCACCCCTCTTCCTTCTTGGGGCAGCTGGATATTCAAGATGCATTTGTCAATCATAATGTGGGCTGTGGTTGAGATCTGGTCTATCACTCCTTCTCTGGGATTATACACAATACTGAACTGGAAAGAATAAACCAGATTTTTTGGGTTATATGATGCAAATAATTCATATGGAATTTTTCACCAAACACAAAGACTTTCTTTTCTAAGTAGCTAATTTAATACTGAATTGAACTATAGTTAATAATACTGTATTATATACTGAGAGTTGCTAAGAGAGTGGATCTTAAATCTACTTTTGTTCTCAGCACAGTACAAATATGTGAGTGACGGAGGTGTTAACTAACCTTATTATGGTTATCATTTTGCAATATATACATGTATCAAACCATCATGTTGTACACCTTAAACTTATACAGTGTTATATGTCAATTATATCTCAATAAAACTGGAAAAAGTACTGAATTGATAAAGTTGACTAGTTTTATATAAATTAATACCTTTCCCTTCAAAATGATTATATTAAAGTATAATTTATTTGCTTATCACCAGATTAATCAAATTTACACTCACTGAAGTTGCTTACTTTTGCCCTGAATTCAGTGATTGCCCCTGTTCCACCCCAGATGTTCTGTGGATAGACTCTGAGGCCTAGTAGCTCCCTAAGACATCTGGGCTCCCCATCCCAGCTATGAAAAGAAAAATTTCCCAGAAAGAGGGCGTGACGGTGCTCATAAGGTGATTAGTGTTTCTTGCTTCAGAGACAGGTATGAGCTGAAGAGGGTGGTGCCAGCCTCTTAGATCAAACTCTTCCTGAATTGAGCAGGTAAAAACATGCCCATGCCTGACTCAGTTGGAGGAGTGAAGGAGTACCATCCCAAAGCCTAGTGTTCCTTTCTAAATCAGCATCATGGAATTGGGGCTGCCTTATGGATCGTATGAAGACAGTGAGCTCAGGGCAGAGTGAGACTTACCCAAGTTCATATGCCATGACAACGGCAGAGAATCCCAAGGGCTCTGCCCTTGAGCCCAGGCTGCCTCTTATTTGGTAAATATTTATTGAGCACCAGCTGTGTGCAGGATGCAGTGGTGCTCCAACTTGTCTCTATGCTTCTAGTCTCATGCTGTGTCTTCCGTCTAACACAGTTAGCTCCTTTCCACTGGATCACTATCACTGATCTTTTATGACACTGATCACATCTTGGGGAGCTTTCTCTGACCCTCTGCCTCTCAGGACACAGTCTTCATTCAATGCCTTATCTGAAATCTCTAGAGCACTGTATGGATGTTTTTGTCATAGCACTTATGACTTATCAAACTGGCTGAGGGATGAAATGATGGTAAGTATCAAGAGTTCTGGTTCCAATGAGCCAGGAGGCCTCACTGGGCCTAGTGTCCCATCTGTGAAAGGTAGAGAATGGGTTATGCCATCTCTAGTGAACTTTTCAGGGCCCACATTCAACCTATTAAATTTCCAGGTCTTCAAAAGGACCTTAGCAAGTTGCAGCTGAGGAGAGCAGATTGAGAAATGCAGACCAGTTGGCTTCCTGGGTGCAGTGAGCTGGCTCTGCCAAGCCTTAACTCCGGGCTTCTTAGTGAGGTAGCTGAGGAGCCGTGATGGCTCTGTTATATGTGTGTAATCAGGGAACTGTGATAACAGTATTTGAGACTCTGCTCCCGTTAAATATTTTTGCAGTAGGGGTATGTTGGCATGACTTAGGTAATTGCATAAATTGTGTACCTTCTGAGAGGGGAGTGTGTAGTTTATTGGCTTCTGAAAGTACTAACCTCATTATGTGATAAGGCTCAAGTTATGAGCCTTGCTAAAGGTCACAGGGAAAAAGCCAAGGGTCCTGAGCTGAGCAGAGCTCCTGGAGTCTCCTCCCCAATGCTCAACCCATAGGCCATCAAGACTTTGGGTCCCTGTCAGAACCTGAGTCTGGCACAGCTGAAATGTGGGAAAAGGGGCAGTAGCATGATGTTGGGATCTCTGAGAAGATGATGGAAGCCAGTGGGCCCAGGAGGCAGGGAGATACTGGTGGAGCTGGGTTGCTGAGAATCTCATGGTTTCACAGAAGACCTGTAGGACAGAGAAGGGAAGAGATTTGTTGGGGTGATGTGGTGAATGAGGAGTGGAGCAGGGACTGGAAGCAGACATTCTGAATTCTTGCCGAGGTTTTTTTCCTTTTCTTCCCAGGACACCCTCTCTGGGCACCTTTTAATTTTCCTACCCACCCCCTTTATATAGGTATAATTGACAAATATATGTATGTATATATATATATGTTTTAAATTTATTTTTATAAGGGTATATATTAAAGGGTGCATTTCAATGATTTGATATATGTATACTTTGTGGGAACATTTTTTAATGTGTAGTTAAGAGTAATGGATTTAAATTCTAGTTCTGTCCTTCATGAGTTACTTAATCTAAATCTCAGTGTTCTTATCTACAAATTGAGGATAATAGCACCTATCATATAGGAGTGTCGAAAGGATTAAAGAGGAGGATAATGTTTGTAAAGCACTTGTTACAGTGGTCAATAAATGATAGCAGTCATTGCTATCATTACTTAACCATAGTTCTTTTGTTATTATTCTAACAATGGTCTCCAGAGAATCATTACCTGGGTCTAAGAGACTGAGGATTTAATGCGAGGCCTTGAACTTCACCCTCTTCTCTGGTCCTGTTCCCCTGGCCTGAACACTTTATCTCTTTTCTCCTACAGATTAGGATTGTCCTGGCTGTGACCATCCCCTAACACGCACACATATGATGTTAGGAATCTTAAGGGCTTCAGGCTACCTCAGGTCACGTAAGCATTTTTTATAGGTAGTTTCCAAAGACGGTCTCTCTCATACTCTCTGAGTCCTGCACTCAGGCGTCGAGGAGGGCCTCCAAAGTGATTTTGGAGATATCCATGCTACCTCTTCCTTCCAACTATTAGGGCAATGGACTTCCTCAAATTAATTAAATTTAAGGGGTCCTACTTCCACATTCCTTTGTGCCTCCCCTGAAGATGGGATTTAATGTCTGTGGAAACTGAATCCCAGAGAGTTGAAGTCACTGGCTCAAGGTCAAAAAGCAAATTAGAAGCAGACTCAGGACTTGAATCTAGGAACCCTGATTCCTAGTCCAATGCTCTTGCCTTATGTTAAATTCCTGGAAGAATTCCTGCCACTGGATTAAGTGGCATCCAAGGCCTTTAATAAGAGAGTCTGTCTCTCAAACCTTCATTCTTATTCTCTTCATGCTCACCTCTCAGAGACCTTACATTTTCTCTCTTTACCTGGGAGGGCCTTCTCCCAGGCATCACGTGGCTTAGTCGCTCGTTCCTTCCGAATGGTCCTACTTGATCACCCTCCCTTTTTATGACCATCTTTATCTCCGTATTCTGCTTTATTTTCCTTTCTAGCACTTATCATTGCCTGATATATTATATGCACTATTTGCTTTTTTTTCAAGATTTATCTTCCACAATTAGAATGTGAATACGGACAGTATCTTCTTTACTGTGGTACCTCTAGTGCCTAGAGCAGTGTGTGTGGCACATAGAAAGTGTTCAATAACAATTTATTGAATTATATGAACAGATACAGAAAATTTCCCTCCAAACTGGACTATTTCTGTTCCCTAGCTTTTCCCCATGCATTTCCCTCTACCTGTCATAGTGGACAGATTTATACATTAAATAGGTATTTTTACATTAGATAGGTTTTTTTCTTTCTTTCTTTCTTTCTTTTTTTACTGAAGTATAATTGGCATATAACATTATGTTTCAGGTGTACAATGTAATAATTTTATATATTATGTATATATTGCAAGATGAGCATCACAATAAGTCTAGTTAACATATATCACCATATATACTAAAGATTTTTTCCCTTGTGATGAGAACTTTTAAGAAATACTCTCTTAGCAACTTTCAAATATATGATACAGTATTATTAACTATAGTTCCAATGTTGTTTGTTATATCCCCAGGACTTAATAATTTTATAATTACAATTTTGTACCTTTTGACCACCTTTATTCATTTTGACCATCCCCTACACTCCTGCCTGTCTTAACTACCAGTCTGTTTTCTGTATCTATAGATTCTTTTTCTTTTTAGATTCCACATATAAGTGAGATCATATGGTATTTGTCTTTCTCTGACTTATAAATAGGTATTTTTATGTTGCCTTCTCTGTAAAGCTTTTCTTGATTCCTCAAAGATACTAATAGATCTCTGATAAACTCAGAATTGAAAATCACCTGCTGGGATCATCTTTTGCCTACACCGGTACTTATGTAGACATACACTTATGTTAAACCTTTCTCTATATAAGGCAATATAAAAAAGAGGTGGGAAAGTGCTCTGGAAACAGGAAAGAGTGATATATATATACATATATGGGTTTGTCTTCCCCTTTTTAAATTAATTAACTCTTTTAAGACACAATTTACATACAAATACATAGATTTTAAGTATGAAAATTTGATGAATTTGAAAAAATATATAATTTTAATCTAAGGATAATTAACATACAATTTTATATTAGTTTCAGGTGTACAATACATTGAGTCAACAATTCTATACATTACTTAGTGTTTACCATGCTAATTGTAGTCATCATCTGTTACCATAGTTTGGTGAGTTTTGACAAATACCCATGTAACTACCATCTCAATCAAGTTATAGAACATTGAAAATACCCCAAAATGTTCTCTCCTACCCTCTGCAGCCATTCATCCATCTCCTGTCCCAGACAGCAATGTTTTCTTTTTTTTTTTAATGATTTAGTTTTTTTAAATTTTTAACCTTTTAATTATTTTTGAGAGAGAGAGAGAGAGCATGAACAGGGGAAAGGCAGAGAGAGAGGGAGACACAGAATTCGAAGCAGGCTCTGGGCTTCAAGCTGTCAGTACAGAGCCCGATGTGGTGCTTGAACCTTGAGATCATGGCTTGAGCTAAAGTCAGTTGCTTAACTGACTGAGCCACCCAGGCACCCCTGTTCTATTTTCTATCATCATACAGCATGCTCTAGAACTATATACAAATGGAATAATACAATTGGTAATCTTATGTTTGCTCTCTTTTCTCAATTCATTGTCTATAAGATTCATCAATGTTGCTCTATGTTGCTCTCTGGATCAGTAGTTTGTTTCTTTTTATTGATGAGTAACATTTAATTGAATAAATATACCACAATTTGTTTATCCATTTACCTATTTAAAAAAATTTAAAGTTTATTTATTTGTTTTGAGAGAGACAGAGAAACACAAATGGGAGAGGGGCAGAGAGAGGGAGAGAGAGATTCCCAAGCAGGCTCCACACTGCCAATGCAGAGCCTGGTGCAGGGTTCAGGTTCATGAAACTGCGAGATCATGAGCTGAGCTGAAATCAAGAGTCAGATGCTTAACCGACTGAGCCACACAGGTGCTGCCATTTACCTCTTAATGGACATTTGGGTTGTTTCTACTTTCTGGCTATTATAGATAAAGCTTCTGTGAACATTCGTGTACTAGACTTCTTGTGGGTATATGTTGTCTTAGTTGGATCAGGCTGCTATAACACAATACCACTAATGTGGTAGCTTATAAACAGCAGAAATTTATTTCTCATAGTTTCAAAGGTGGGAATGTTCAACATCAAAGAGCCAGCATGGTCAAGTTTTGGTGAGTGCCCTCTTTTGGGTTCATAGCTCATGACTTCTCACTGTGTCTTCACCTGGTGGAAGGGGCTAGGGAGCTCTTTGGGGGCAATAATCTCATTTGTGAGGCTCCACCCTCATGACCTAATCACCTCCCAAAGACTCCACTTCCAATACCATTGCCTTTGAGGTTTAGGAATCAACATATGAATTTTGGTGGGGACACATTCAGATCATAGCATATGCTTTCACTTCTCTTATATAAATATTTAAAAGTGGAATTGCAAGGTATAGTTTTAACTTTATAAGAAATTATAAGTTTGTTTTGAACAATGTTTTTGGAGAAGATAGAACATTGGATTATGAGTTCAGGAAATATGCTGTGGCTTTGGACAAGTAACCTTCCTCTTTGGGTCTCAATTTCCACTATAGAATGAGCAGTTGAATGCTCTTAACTTTTTTCAGCCAAAGAGTCTATCATTCTTACAGTTTGTAGAAATTGAAAACCTGACACATGACAGATTCAGGCATTAAAAAACTGGCTCATAAGCCTACTCAGCAGCAGCATCCTATGCTCCAGAAGGGACAAAGAGTCCTTCCATATCAGGGCAATGTAGGTGTAATCATGTTAATGATAGTTATATTCAAAGAGGCCTTTGCCCCGAAGAGCTCACAGCTCTTTCACATGGGGCCATGGCTTTGGTGAATACTTAAGGAGGCCCTTCCGGCCTCGGTGCTTTCCCAAGAAGTGGAAGTAAGAAACAAGTGAGGATGTGACTCAGAATGACTCAAAGTAAGATACTGACACTAGGACCTGGAATGACAACTACTGGCCAGAGAGCAGAGCAAATGGACTTTGTAGCAGCCCTCCATTAAAAATGAGGCCCTGTGCTTGGGTCCACAGCCCACGTTGGGATATTCAGTGATCCTAGTGTAGTATTTATTCTTCTTCTTCTTTCTTGACTTCCTTCCCTCCCTTGCTTCCTCCTACTATCTATTGATTTAGTAAACAATACATTCCCATGGTTCATAAAGTACATGAGAGTATACAGGGAAAGCTTCCCAACCATCCAAATTTTCTCCCTGAAGCCAACAAATTTTTCCAGTTTCCTGTGTATGCAAGAGATTATTTTTTAAAGTTTATTTATTTTGAGGTGGGGGAGGGGCTGAGAGACAGAGGGAGAGAGAGAAACCAAAGCATGCTCCACATTGTCAGTGCAGAGCCTGACTTGGGGCTCAAACTCATGAACCGTGAGATCATGACCTGACCCAAAGTCAGACACTCAACTGACTGAGCCACCCAGGTGCCCCCAAGAGATTTTTAATGTACGCATAAGCAGATCTGTATGTATATTCTTCCCCCACCCACTATTTTACACTAATGTTAGCATACTATATGTTGTTCTGCACTTTGATTTTTTTACAGCTTATTTATTTTTGAAAGAGAGAGCAGGGGAGGGACAGAGAGAGAGGGAGAGGGAGAGAATCCCAAGCAGGCTCTATACTGTCAGCACAGAGCCCAAGGCAGGGCTCAAACTCTCAAACTGTGAGATCATGACCTGAGCAAAAACCAAAAATCTAATGCTTAGTGGATTGAGCCACCCAGGTGTCCCACTTTGATTTTTTTAACCTAACAAAATCATTTGAGATCAATCCATATTTATACTCGAGTTTTCTTTTCTTTTTTTAATGGCTGCATTAAGTGGATAAAACATATTCAACCAGTTGTTTATAAATACATTTTTAGGTTGGTTCTAGTGTTTTTCTATTACAAATAGTGTGGCTATCAATAATTTTGAACATAGATCATTTTACCCTTATGTAAGTCTATCTGTAGCATAAATTCTTAGAAGTAAAATTATTGGGTCAAAAGTTATATACATTTATATAGCTTTTCATATATATTATGATTTTGGGAGCCATTTGGGGCTCCTCCCTGTGTGGAAAATGTGGTTGAGGTGAGGCTGCTGCCAGCCAAACTGGCACCCAGTCTTACCTCCTTCTAAGTGATTTTTCAGGCTGGATTTCTTGAGCTGCTTTCCTTGGCCCCAAGGAATGTGATGCTCTTTTGCTTAATAGCATTTAGATAAAAGGGAAGGACCTGGAGCACGATGCTTTGATGGATTACATCTGAATGAGAGTAGCCTGACAAGAAGTAATCTTAAAGTTGCATCTTGGGGATAGGTTGCATAGATTGATAGCAGTTATGAGCTGGCTGGATATTGGTGTGATTTGTGTAAATGTTGGGCTCCTATTATGTAAATTCACTTATTCACAAGGAAAGGACAAGCATTGGGAATTCTGTCCTTGCCAGATGGGTTGTACCTCACCCATTGTAATTAGAATAGGCAGAATGACTCCTGGCCTGTTTATAGATAATTAACATAGGCAGGCCTAGGTAACTTCCTTTTCTCTCTCCCTGCCTTAAATTTATATGCTAACTAACTTGAAAACAACTTGCAAGATTGAGGAAATCGCAGCTTTACTGATAAAACACATTATTGTTCAAACTTTGCTTACTGATGGCATGTCGCTCATTGCTGTAATGTAACTCACTACTTTTAAATAAAGACAGTGAGACCGGCAGGGCGGAGATGCCAGAATTTCCAGGGCTGCCTGCTTGGTCATCAGACTACATCTCTCTCGTGGCTCTCTCATATCCTTTCGCCTGACCATCCATCCTTCAGGGACCTCTAGATTCGCTGGAACTGGACCCCGGCATTATATATTTTATATTTACATATATTTGAACTGTTTATATTTTTTGTTCATTTTCTGGTTGGGGTTGGTTCTTACAGTTGTTATTAATGGTGAGATTATGGATGAGCAAATCCTGTGGTCCAGTTCAAACAGTGTTAAGTTATAGAAAAACTGAATGAAAGTGTAGAGTTCCCATATTACCACTCCATTACCCCTATTCTCACCCTCTGTCACCATCAATATCCTCCACCAGAGTGGTACATTTGTTATAATTGATGAATATACCTCATTATCATCCAAAGTCTATAGTTTACATTAGAGTTCACTTTTGGTGTTGAACATTCTATGAGTTTTGACAAATGTATAATGGATACAAATGTATCCATCATTATCATATCATACAGAATAATATCACTACCCTAAACATTCTCTGTGCTCATGTATTCATCCCCCTTTCTTCTCTAACTCCTGGCAACCATGAATCTTTTTACTGCTTTCATAGTTTTGCCTTTTATGAAATGTCATATAGTTAGAATTATACAGTATATAGCCTTTGTAGATTGGCTTCTTTCACTTATTAATATATCTTTAACATTTCTCCATGTCTTTTTTTCCTTTTGAGCATAAGATTTAATTTATTTAATTTAATTTATTTTTTTTCCAAATTTATTTAATTAATTTTTTTTTTTTTTGAATTTACATCTAAGTTAGCATATACTGCAACAATGATTTCAGGGGTAGATTCCTCAATGCCCCTTACCCATTTAGCCCATCCCCCACTCTCATAACCCCTCCAGTAACCCTATGTTTGTTCTCTGTATTTAAGAATCTCTTATGCTTTGTCCCCCTCTCTGTTTTTATATTATTTTTGCTTCCCTTCCCTTATGTTCATCTGTTTTGTATCTTAAAGCCCTCATATGAATGAACTCATATGATATTTGTCTTTCTCTGACTGACTAATTTCGCTTAGCATAATACCCTCTAGTTCCATCCATGTAGTTGCAAACGGCAAGATTTCATTCTTTATGATTGCTGAGTAATACTCCATTGTATATATATATACCACATCTTCTTTATCCATTCATCCGTCGATGGACATTTGGGCTCTTTCCATACTTTGGCTATTGTTGATAGTGCTGCTATAAACATTGGGGTTCATGTGTCCCTTTGAAACAGTATACCTGTATCCCTTGGATAAATACCTAGTAGTGCAATGGTTGGGTCATAGGATAGTTCTATTTTTAATTTTTTAAGAAAGCCTCAATACTGTTTTCCAGAATGGCTGTACCAGTTTGCATTCCCACCAGCAGTGCAAAAGAGATCCTCTTTCTCTGCATTCTTATCAATATCTGCTGTTGCTTGAGTTGTTAATGTTAGCCATTCTGACAGGTGTGAGGTTGTGTCTCATTGTGGTTTTGATTTGTATTTCCCTGATGACGAGTGATGTCGAACATTTTTTCATGTGTCAGTTGGCCATCTAGATGTCTTCTTTGGAGAAGTGTCTATTCATGTCTTTTCCCATTTCTTCACTGGATTATTTGTTTTTTGGGTGTTAAATTTGGTAAGTTCTTTAGACTTTGGATAATAACCCTTTATCTGACATGTTGTTTGCAAACATCTTCTCTCATTCCATCAGTTGCCTTTTAGTTTTGCTGATTGTTTCCTTCCCTGTGCAGAAGCTTTTTATTTTGATGAGGTTCCAATAGTTCATTTTTGCTTTTGTTTCCTTTGCCTCCGGAGACGTGTTGAGTAAGAAGTAATTGTGGCCAAGATCAAAGGGGTTTTTGCCTGCTTTCTCCTCGAGGATTTTGATGGCTTCCTGTCTTACAGCTCTTTCATCCATTTTTAGTTTATTTTTGTGTATAGTGTAAGAAAGTGGTCCAGGTTCATTTTTCTGCATGTTGCTGTCCAGTTTTCCCAGCAGCACTTGCTGAAAAGACTGTCTTTATTCCACTGGATATTCTTTCTTGCTTTGTCAAAGATGAGTTGGCCATACATTTATGGGTCCATTTCTGGGTTCTCTATTCTGTTTCATTGATCTGAGTGTCTGTTTTTGTGACATCCTTCATGTCTTTTCATGACTTGATAGCTTAATTCCTTTCATCATCAAATAATGTTCCATTTTCTGCATGTACACAGTTTATTCATTCACCTACTGAAGGACATCATGGTTGCTTCCAAGTTTTGGCAATTATAAATAAAGCTGCTATAGACAACTGTATGCATTTTTTTGTGCAAACATGCTTTCAGCTCCTTTGAGTAAATACTAAAGAGCACAACTGCTGGATCATATGGTAGGAAGGAATATGTTTAATTTTGTAAGAAACTTTCTGTCTTCCAAAGTGGCTGTACCACTTTTTGTTTGCACTAGCAATAAATGAGAGTTCCCGTTGTTCCACATCCTTGTCAGCTTTTGGTGTTGGTCATTCTAATAGGTATGTAGTGACATCTTGTTGTTTTAATTTGTAATTCTCTAATGATATATGACGTAGAATATCTTTTGATATGCTTATTTGCATATCAAAAGATATCTGTATCTCTTCTTTGATGAGGTGTCTGTTCAGATCTTGTGTCTACTTTTTAGTTGGATTATTCATTTTCTTATTGTTAAATTTTAAGAGTTCTTTGATAGTTTGGTTAACAGTCCTTTATCAGATAGGTCTTTTGTAAATATTCTCTCTCAGTTTGCAACTTGTCTTCTCGTTCTCTTGATATAATTTTGATGAATTTTTTCAAATTACTCTGTTAGAGGTGATACCAATTTATGCTTCCATCTGTAATGCGTGAGAGTACCTGTTTTCTCTTATAACATGAAATATTATCAATTTGTGATCTTTTCCAGTTCGATAGATAAAAAAAATAGTGTTTACTGTAGTTTTAATTTGTGTTTGTCATATTATAGAGAGGTTGGACTTATTTTAATGTATTTATATGTCATTTTTATTTCCTTTTATACAGATTGTTTATAATAATTATATTTATATATATTTGGACTATATATTTTTTTGTTCATTTTTCTGTTGGATCGGTTCTTACAGTTGCAATAGATGGTGAGATTACGGATGAGCAAATCCTGTGGGCCAGTTCAGAGCAGAGCTCAATATCTTTAAAATCTCCTCTCCCTGTACCTTTCTTTTATACACATTTCTTTGGCATTTGAATCTGTTTACTGCCAGTATCCTTTGGCTCAAGGTCAAATTTGGCTCATTGAATTTTCAATGACTCTGATTTTGCTGTTTTGACTCATGTTATGCTTGTTTCATATTTGATACTGAATGTGATTTACCCAACCAGAATCACTACCTTTCTTCCCAGGGTTACCACTCTGGGAAACCCCATTCTTCTTAGTCAACAATACCTTTAAATCTAGTATATAATCCTTTACTGACACATTCCAATGATCAAGAAATAGCATAGAGTTACTCATCTTTATGAATATTTTGAAATTCCCATTAAGTCAATCCTACCGCCATTGTTACAATGGGCCTAACTGTTAATTCATAGTATCTCTGATGTCTGGTGTGTCATGTAGATGGAAAATATCAGTCAGGACAGTAAACAGATCTCCTAACTCTCAGTTCAGAGTGCTTTCATGTCTATCCATCCATCCATCCATTTTCCATTCATCCACTCACCCATCCTGTGACTACGCTTATTTCAAAAAGGACTAAGAATATACCTACACATCATGTTCATAACAGCATTATTCACAATGGCTAAAAGGTTAGAGAAATCCAAGTGTCCATCACTGAATGAATGGATAAACAAAATATGGCATATGCAATGGAATTATTTAGCTTTAAAAAGGAAATTCTAAGACATGTTACAACATGGATGAACTTTGAGGACATTATGCTAAGTGAAATAAGCCAGTCACAAAAGGACGAATTATGATTCCATGTATATTGGGTACTTGGAGTAGTCAAAGTCATAGGGACAGAAAGTAGAATGGTGGTTGCCAAGGGCTGGGGAATTATTGTTTAATGGATATAAAGAGTTTCAGTTTTGCAATATGAAAGGAATTCTGTGAATGGATGGTGATGATGGCTGTACAACAATGTGAATGTATTTAATGCCACTAAACCACACACTTAAAAATAGTTAAGATAGTAAATTTTATATTATGTGTGTTTTACCACAGTTAAAAAAACCACCTACAGTTAGATTATTTAGTCAACAGATATTTATTGAGCTATCTATGTTCTAGGCCATGTGTGATTTGAGCAAGACAAATTCCTTGCTCTCTCAGAGGAGAAATAGGCAGTAAAGCAAGTAGCAAAGAAATCAGCAAGATACTTACATTTTGTTATGACTACTGTGAAAGTCAATAAACTGGGGGGGGGTAGGAGTGGGGGTGTTTTAGTTAGGGTGGTTAGGGAAGGTGATGGTTCTTAAACTTTTTTGGAATCACTGATCTTTCTGAGGATCTGATGAAAGCTGAAATCACAAATCTGACTACTACTGTACATACAATTTTAGAATCCTTTGATGTTCAAAAGCCACCTCTGAGGGGCCTAGGAGTCTAAGGTCAGGAACCCTTGCTTTACTGGCTTCCCAGTGTTCTATGGGATGAATTCCAGGATGCTGAGTATGCCAGACAAGATCTCCTGTGGTCTAATTCCTGCCCACATCTCTAGCCTTATTTCCTGCTGTTCTGCCCAGTCATGCAGACCACAACAACTTACTGCTCTCTGAATATGCATACTGTGTGCTCTCACATCTCAAAAGCTCATCTCAGCTGTGTTGCCTTGGGACTTTACTTATCCCTAAAGATTCAGTGGAAATATCCCCTCTTAATGATTATTACTTTTGCCCCTCTCTCTCTATCCCTTAGAGAGATAAAGTAAGGCATGTTCTGTCTTATCTTCCCTCACTGTTAGAGCAGCTATCACATTATAATTGTTTGTGTTTATTATTAATTTTTTTTAATTTTTAAAGTATGTTTATTTTTGAGAGAGAGAGACAGACAGAAAGTGAGTGGGGGAGGAGCAGAGAGAGAGCGAGACATAAAATCTGAAGCAGGTTCCAGGTTCTCAGCTGTCAGCACAGAGCCTGATGCAGGACTCAAATTCACAAACCTTGAGATCATGACTTGAACCGAAGCTTGATGCTTTACTGATTGAACTAACCAGATGCCCCCAACTTTTTTTTAACGTTTATTTATTTTTGAGAAAGAGAGAGACAGAGACAGGGCATGAGCAGGGGAGAGGTAGAGAGAGAGGGAGACACAGAATGGGAAGCAGGGTCCAGGCTCTGAGCTGTCAGCATAACACGGGGCCCGAACTCACGAACCATGAGATCATGACCTGAGCTGAAGTCAGATGCTTAACTGAGCCACCCAGGCATCCCTGTGTTCATTATTTTAATTCATTTATGCACCCATATAATATTTATTGAGCATCTACTATATGCCAGCCGTAGTGCTAGGCATAGTGATGGCCAAGAGACACTGGCACTTCTCTCATAATGCTTATAGTCCAGTGGGGTCCAGAGGCATTAAATATAGCTATGTAACTAGATGTGAATTAGAAATTGAGACAGGAAGGACAAGAATAGGGCTTGAGAATAAAGTTCTAAGAGATTTTTAGGCTGGAGTAGGGTGCAGTTCAGGAAGCTTCTTGGAAAAAATTAAGATGAGAGGATTATGATAGTTAGCCAGGCAAAGAGCAGGGTAGAAAGTGTCCTTGCATAGGGAACAACACATGCATATCAGATGTAAACTTTCCTTGATGAACTAGGAGGGCCCTAAGGCAGAGAATGTGTCTTTTTTTGTGGCTAGTGTGTATTTTCTTCTTTCCTTCCTCCTTTAAGGTAGACACTGTGATGATTATATATATGTATATATATATAAAATTGCCATTTATATATATATATATATACAAAATCGACTACTACAATCAAGTTAATTAACACATCATCACCTCACATAGTTACCATTTTTTTTAATGTTTTTATTTTATTTTTGAGAGACAGAGAGACAGAGCATGAGCAAGGGAAGGGCAGAGAGAGAGGGAGATACAGAATCTGAAGCAGGCTCCAGGCTCTGAGCCGTCAGCACAGAGCCCGACGCGGGGCTCGAACTCACAGACCGTGAGATCATGACCTGAGCCGAAGTCGGCCGCCTAACCGACTGAGCCACCCAGGCGCCCCCATTTTTTAATATCCAAAAAAAATAAGGAACTCATACAATATAAGAGAAGTCAGCAGATACACAAAGAGTGATTGACATCACTAATCACTGTGGAAATGCAAATAAAAAAACACAATGAAATCATCTCATGCTTTTTAAAATGGCTATTATCACAAAGACAAGAGATAAGTGTTGATGAGGATGTGAAGAAAAAGGAAACTTGGGAACTGCTGGTGGGAATGTAAATTGGTGCAGCCATTATGGAACGCATGGAGTTTCCTCAAAAAATTAAGAATAGATTCCACACATAAGTGAAATAATAGAGTATTTGTCTTTCTCATTTTGACGTATTTCACTTAGCATAATACTCTCTGGGTCCATCCACGTCGTTACTAATGGAAAGATCTCATCCTTTTTTATGGCTGTGTACTATTCCTATCTCTCTCTCTCTCTTTCTCTGTGTGAGTGTGTGTGTGTGTGTGTGTGTGTGTGTGTGTGTGTGTGTGGGTGTGGGTGTGTATACCACATATTCCTTATCTATTTCTCTATTGAAGGACATTTAGGTTGTTTCCATATCTAAAAAATAAAGCAAATGAATAAATAAGCAAACAACCAAAACAGAATCAGACCTATAAATACATAGAACAAACTGACAGTTGCCAGGGGGAAGGAGGGTGGGGAGGTAGCAAAATGGTGATGAGGGGTAGGAGGTACAGGCTTCCAGTTATGGAATGAGTAAGTCACAAGAATAAAAAGCACAGCATAGGGAATAGTCAATGATATTATAATGTATCAGGACAGATGATAGCTACACTTGTGGTGAGTATAGCATAAGGAATAGAGATGCTGAATCACTATGTTGTACACCTGAAACTATGTCAACTATACCCAAATGAAAGTATTTTTAAAAAGATAAAAATGATAAAAGTAGAACTATATGATCTGGCAATCCCACTTTTGGGTATATATATATACCAAGGAAATGAAATCAGTATCTTGAGAGGTAGCTTCACTTTTATATTCATTGCAGATATTATGTCTTATTCAAGCTCGTAACCTTGGTACCTGGTGTAGAATAGATACTCTGAATGAATGAATGAGTGATATTTCTTAATGTAGAATTATCAGGACCAACCATTAGATGGGAGAGGATATTCTTTTGATGGTGAAATGAATTCACCTCTTCATTCTCCTCAAATGACTAGTTGAACAAATGAATGAAACTCATGAAATTTTAGGGCCAGTCAACAAGTTGGGAAGAAATTATCTGGGTGAGAATTAAATTTTTACTGTCTCCAGTCCTGATGCCTTATGCATGGTTATGGGTTTTTATTTTTTATTTTTTAATTGAGGTGAAATTCACATAATAAAAATTAATCATCTTAAAGTGAATAATTTGGTGGCATTAAGTGCATGCAACTGTTACTTCTATCTAGTTCTGAAACATTATCATCATCTCAAAAGGAAACCTCATACCCATTAAGCTCATGCTTGAGTTTTAAGCTCTGAAAGAAAGGGACTACACTTATCTTGTTCACTTTGTACCCCTGATGCCTTGACAGATCCTCAACCCTTACTTGTTGAACACATGAATGACTTGCTATTCCCACTGTTGCCTTCATGGGTTTTTAGCTGCCCAAGGATTTTTGAGCCTGGTTTTCATGTTCCTGGAATACTAGCCTCAGTATGGGTTGATGGACGGGTGTCTATTGGCTGCGTGGGGACAAGATTCAGAGGTGAGATCTCTGATGAGTTCTTCAGCCAATACCAGCAGGCCTCTGGCTGGCTACCTCCTGTCAGGAGCTGCTTCCCTGTCTCATCTCAGGGAGAGAGTTAGAACACATGGTGACAGTTACAATGAAGTGAGTCTGTCAACCCACTTCTCCAGGACTTGAATGACAGTTAACTCTTCTACTTTACTTGCTCTAATCCTGGGCTGTGGGTTTTCAGAAAACTAGGGTATTTGGCAGAAGATAGTAATGCTTCTGACTTTTGCCTGCATCTGTTATAATTATTGACTCAGTGAAATGTCTCACACCTACAGGTAGCTGGGACCAAATGCCAACCCAGGGATGAGTCAGGGGAGGCATACAGGGATCCTGGCTGGGGAGTAGGCTTATAATAAGGGCTAAAGCTTCACTCCCTCTTATTCTCCCCTTCTTTCCCTACCATCTTTTCCAGTAGTTAAAATATAGGGTTTGGTATTATACCTGCATGGGTTTGAGTGCCAGCATGGCCATTTACCAGTTTGGACAAGTTACTTAGCCACTGTGCGTTTTAGTGATCCATCCATAAAATGGAATAACAATAGGGTCATTGTGAAGATTAAAGTTGTACCACTTGTCTCAACACACAGTATAGGTTTTCCTTTTCATATCTGTCTTCTGCTCTTTGAGGGCAGGCCCCAGCTCAAGGCCCCATGACTTTGAGTGCAGATGAAGATGAAGATTAAAGTTAATGTTTTATTGAGAATTGAATATATACTTGGCAGTGTGCTTAAGTGTTTTCCATATGAGGCACAATTCTAACCAGGTAAGCTTCCCACACTGCTTTAGAGCTGCTGAGCTCATTGGGTGAGGACTGTGTAGAGAGGGTCATAGTCTCCTTTCCAATTTTAGAAATGGTGGTGAACAGTAGAAAATCTGAGCCCTGGGGCCAGCAGTCATAGTGAGGGGTGAGATTTAGGATGAAGTGGCTTGTGACATGCAACTGTCCAGGGCATCATGTGCCCAGTTAATAAATGAGAGACAGAAGTTCAGAGAAATTCAAGGCCCTGATCAGAGTCATAGAATTGGTACCAAGATCCTTCTTAAGGGACCAGTTGTTCAAATTCTGCCAATTTGTTAGGTTAGAAAACAGTCTTAGAGTCCACCTGGCAGAGTAACCAGTGCCTGAACTCAGGTCTCTTGATTCTGGGCCATGTGTTATTTCTGTTGCCCCAGCCTAAGGACTGGGGCTGAGGCAGTACTCTGGAAGAGCTCTGGGAAAGGTAGGCTAAAACGTCTTGCAGCATCTCACCCTGCAGCTTCTTCCTGAAGTCTGTCTGGGATTCGGGATGTAGAGGAAGGAGAGCTACAGCCTACCACCAAGCAACCTGGGTTTTGGTCCCAGCCCATAGCTGATATGCCTGGTGGGCACTCAGCAAGCCTTTGTTAGTTCAAATTTGATCCCCACTGTAAAGGTGATTCTCAAGGAATATAAGGGGCTTACCCAAGGTGACCCAGCATGACGGAGGCCTAGCTAGGGCTCAGATGATTGGATGGAGACCACAAAGGGTCAACTACTATTGACTTCAGTTTTAGAGGGAGGGCTAGGAGCATTTTGTCCTTCTTAGGTTTCTGTCTTTTCCTTTACTCCCTTTGTGCCCAGATATCAGCTTGGGGCTTGGGGAGGAAGGGCAGGCAGCCTGGGGCCAACTCATTGTTTCTCTCTTCCGGCCCTCCTCATTATCCTCACTTCCTCTTTTCCTAGAAGCTTTTTGGCTTTTACCCCTCTGGGCCTACACTTGCCCCCTTCAGCAGTGTCCTTCTCTCCATTCCACCCTTCCCAAAGCATCTCCAATCCTGCTTCCTCCATCAAATCCTTCCATATTCAGACTCATTCACCATCACTGATTGCAGTAGCTGAATAATGGCCATTTGATATCTGGTCCTAATTGTTGGAACCTGTAAATGCTACCTTATTTTGAAGAAGGGTCTTTGCATATGTTATTAAGTTAAGGATCTTGAGATGAGCATAGACGATCCTGGATTATCCTGGTGAACCCTAAATACCATCACAAATGTCCTTAGTGACAGAGGGAGATTTGACAGAAGAGAAAGCATTGTGAAGATAGAGGTAGATTGTATGATTCCTCTTGCCTAAAGGTACTTAGAATAGTCAAATTCATAGAGACAGTTGAATGTTGGTTTCCAGGGGAAAGTAGAGTTTCTGAAAAAATCTTGGGGTATAGATATTGTGATGGTATCACAATATTGTGAATATATTAATACCACTGAATTATGCACTTAAAAATGGTTAAGATGGGAAATTTTGTTATGTATATTTTACCACACACACACACACACACACACACACACACACACACACACAGATGGAGGCAGAGACTGGAGTGATATGACTACAAGCCAAGGACTATTGGCACCACCAAAAGCTGGAAGAGGCAGGGAAGGATTCTCCCCTAAAACTGGAGCAATGCAGCCCTGCTGAAACCTGGATTTCAGCCCATTAAAACCAGTTTTGGACTTCTGTCTTCCAGAACCACGAGAGGATACATTTCTGTTGTTTTGAGTTGTCAAATTTGTGATAATTTGTTAACAGCACCCACAGAAAACGAATACACCAATCAACAGTCTGCTTCTTACAATTGAGCTTGCAATAAGGAAAAGGAAAAAAGAGAAAATCATAGCAGCCCCCTCAGTCCCTCACCTTTGCCTTTTTGTTGTCAATGAGGCTTCTTTGCACTTTCATCTCATTTGGACCTCATTGGTACACAAGACAGTCCTTGTCTATGCCATTTTACGTATGTTCATATGGAGGATCACAGATGTCAAATGAACTGCTGCTGGATGATGGCCGTTCTATGATTCAAACTAGTCATGTGGTTTCCCCTCCCCAGGCAACCTCCCAAACTCACAGCCTCTGTACCTAGACTGTTTATTTCACTGTGTGACAAGAGTTTAGGAGCACAGTTTGGCCAGTAAGAGGTGGACACTGCACATTTGACGCCTGCTAGGGAAGAGCTCTTGGGCTGGTAGAAGCAGGTAGGACTCTGTGGGACCTGGACACCTGAGTAGTGTGGAAGGGAGGCAGAGAAGAGGCAACAGGAGACTTCCCACACAGTGATGAGTCATTACACTCCAAATCTGGGTTCCTCCCCTGCCATCTGTAGATATTAGCTTAGTGACTTCAGAGTCATTTGCATAATCTTCTCTCAACAGTCAGGTTTAGCTGTGAATCTGTGGGTGTCTGGTTTTTCAAATTTAGGACCCCAATATGATCTGAGGTTGTGAACTCAAGTGGTCTGCTTCTTGCTCTTGTCTGTCTTTCCTCATCAGTCCCACCTTCCCCCTGGTTTGGCTGTTTGGCCAGCTTTTTTATTTCTCCTTTTTTGTGACCAGACCCTGATTTTGGTTGGCACCAGTGAGGGAAGGAGAGAGGCCAATAGGCTCTTTACCAATGAGCAGTGGTCCAGCAACTCCGGCCAGCTGTGAGTGGTAGGTGGTGCATCATACTGTGTTTCCTGGAAGCATCCGTGTAGAGAAAATAATTCTTTTTTAAAAAACTAGGTTGTACAACATGATATTTTTAAAGGTGTACAATGTGATGATTTAATTAATATATGCATATACTGAGATAGGATTACCACAATTAAGTTAACTAACATATCCAGCACCCAGTACCTCACATAGTTACCATTGTGAGTGTGTATGTGTGTGTGTGCGCGCGCACGCGCACGTATGTGTTTTTGTGGTGAGAACACTTAGAATCTAATCTCTTAGCAACTTTCAAGTATACATACAATATTGTTTACTATAGTCATCATACACTGCATTAGATCCCCAGAACTTATTCATCTTATAACTGGAAGTTTGTAACCTTTGCCCAACATCTCCCCATTTCTCCCACACCCTCCCTAGCCCCTGGCAACCATCATTTTATTTTATGGTTCTATGAGTTTGACTTTTTTAGATTGTGCATATAGATGAGATCAAACAGTATTGTCTTTATCTGTCTGCATAATGTCCTCTAGATTCATCCATCGTGGTGCAAAGGACAGGATTTTCTTCTTTTTTATGGCTGAATAATATTCCATCACACAGACATAAACATATATATATGGTATGTATATATATATACCACATTTTCTTTACCTATTCATCAGCTGATGGACACTTTAAGCTGTTTCCAACTTGGATATTGTGAATAATGCTTAAATGAACATGGGAGGGCTGATATCTCTTCGAGATACTGATTTCATTGCCTTTGGATATATAACCCGGAAGTGGGATTCCTGGATCACATGGTAGTTCTATTTTTAATTTTTTGAAGAATCTCTATGCTGTTTTCTTGGGTGTAAATTGTCCTTTTAGAGGAGACCAGTGAGGAACAGAAATTGCCAAAGGACCTGGATCCCCCCACCCCCCACATGGTAGGGGGTTACTTGCTGCTGACATGTTTTTGTGTTTTTTTTTAAAAAAAATATTTATTTATTATTGAGAGACAGAGAGAGCAGAGCATGAACATGGGAGGGGACAGAATCTGAAGCAGGCTCCAGGCCTCGAGCTGTCACCACAGAGCCTGACATGGGGCTTGAACTCACAAACCGTGAGATCATGACCCAAGCTGAAGTCAGACACTCAATTGACTGAGCCACCCAGATGCCCCTGCTGACATGGTTTTAAATTTATTTTTATTTATTTATTTTTAAAAATTTTTTAATGTTTTTATTCATTTTTGAGAGATATAGAGACAGAGTGTGAGCAGGGGAAGGGCAGAGAGAGGCATACAGAATCTGAAGCAGGCTCCAGGCTCTGAGCCGTCAGCACAGAGCCCGACGTGGGGCTCGAACTTACAGACCGAGATATCATGACCTGAGCCGAAGTCAGCCGCTTAACCAACTGAGCCACCCAGGCGCCCCAAATTTATTTTTTATTTTTAGCTCCAGCTTGCCCCCTCCTGGTACATCCTTCACCCCCACTTTACCTCGCTCATTCCCCTTTTATGGCCCTGTTCAAACCAGACCTTCTGAGGCCTTCCCCCAACTTTACCTTATCTTCAGGTCAAAACCCTTACTATACATTTGAAGCATTAGTATGTCTCTTTCAAAGCACATATCACAATGCTAATTTTATAGGTATTTGTCTCATTTTTGTTGATGGTCTATCTCCCCCACTGGGCTGGAAGCCCTGTGAGGGCAAGAACCCTGTAAATACTGTGGACAGCTGTATCCCCAGGGTTGGCACATATGACCTGGCACATAGAAATAGTTCTTGTGTTGCAAGAATGAATGAATGCATAATGAATGCATGCATGCATGCATGAATGAATGCATTTTTCTGGTCTCTTCCAGGCTGCCATCTTTTCCTTCTCTGGTCACCTATGTCTTTCTGTCTGAGAAAGATCAAGAATGGTTTATGCCCTCCATTGAGGTCCTGCAGTACTTCAGGTCCTTCCTCCTTCTCACTTTTTGGATTTGCTTATTGCCAGACTTCACTTTTGGGAACTGGCACAGGCTGAATGCCTGCTGCGAGGGGTTCAGGGCTGGACTTTTGCTGTGGATGAGCTCATTTCCAGATCAGACTAGAAGTTCCCTGAGGGCAGGGCTCTGCTTGGTCAGAGCCAGGTGAAAATACTCTGCTGAATTTGGGAACAGATGGATATGGACGAAAAGTCAATTGCTCCAAGCTGTGGCTGATGGCTGAGCTTGAAATTTTAGAGGACATCCATGTTGAAGAGCCCCTGCTTCTGGGTTCCCCAGAAGAGGAATTCCTATTCCTTGTGGCCAGGCATTATAATGGGCCCTGAGCATAACCTTATGGGGTTTATAGTCCTGGGGGATGGGTGGGGGGAAATGGGGGAAGACCTATATGGATGTTGTCCAAATAATGATTCTCTGACTGCAGCCTCAGTAGGAAGAGCAAGTGCTGATGAGGGAGGAGGGGAGCGGACCTCAGAGACAGTGAGGCAGAAAGGAATTGGTTGTTGGCATTTGGGCAGTGGATGGTTGTCTGGTGGTGGGCAGGGAGGGCCTGAGGCAGAACAGAGGCCGGGTAGGGTTTATGTGGTCCTTCCCCCTCCCTGTACCTCAATCGCCCCAACAAGGTTATCTAGTGCCAGTTCTTGAGAGCATCTCCAATTCTCCTCTGAGCTAAGTCTACCCTGGTCTAGGTTGTGGGACCAGCTCTATCACTAGTTCGCCTATGACCTTGGGTGAGTCATGCCTCTTCTCTCAGCCATCTCTGTGCTGAGCCTTGACTTTCAGCTTAGACATGGATCTCCAAATAGGCAGGCTGAATCCCCAGGAAAGGTTAGCATTTGATCTGCTCCCTGTAAGGGATTCTCTAGTATCTTCCCTTCTACCTGCCCCAGAAGGTCCCCAGATCAATTACTGGGTGAGGCATAGGGCAAGGAAAAACTCCCAGTGGGATCCCTTCTCCTAGTCTCTATTTTTCCCTCCTATAGTGGCAGTAACAGTGCTTCTGGGGGCTGCAGTGGTGCCAGAAATGTGGGTAGGTGGGTGGCTGTTCCTGTGGCCAAGAAATTGTTCTGAATTTCTTGCCAGCAATATCCAACAAGGGGTCTTCCCCAGAATTTTCTCCACAGAGACCAAGAACTTGGCTGAATCCTGGGAACAGTCTTGTACCCATTTTACACATGGAGAAGCTGGGTCAGCAGAGCCTTGGTACTGGTCCAAGGGCAGGTGGCTGGTAACCTGAAACCTCTAGGCCTTTAGCCACAGGCAGCTTGTTACCTCAATGGAGCAGCACCCTCTCTGTCCCTGGAAGAACTAGAGAGGCTGCCCTGACAGGTACTCGCTTGGGAGCACAGTTGGCCTTTGTGCCAGCCAGGCACCACCCCCTGGCCGGCCCCTCCCCACTCACAGAACAGCCCTTACCTGCCAGCCTGCCACCCTTCTGCCAACAGCTCCATCTGCTCCTCCTTCAGCTTGCTCTGGGTCCAAAGCTGCTCCCCGACGGTGCAGCGCAGGAGCTCCACTGCCGCGACGCGACTTCGCGGGTGCCCTCCCCCGGGGCTGATTATTAACCCGGAGGCAGTATAAGGAGCGAGTGGCCTGGGCGAGAGGGACGTATAAGGAGCGAGTGGCCTGGGCGAGAGGGACGTATCGCCACCGCCGCCATGGACAGTACCACCTGGAGCCCCACGACCGACACTGCTGCACCCCTCGCGCCCCACGAGCGCATCCGCAATGCGGCTGACATCTCTGTCATCGTCATCTACTTTGTGGTGGTGATGGCCGTCGGGCTGTGGGTATGTGAAGGCTCTGAGACGTGGGCTGAGGGGGCAAGAGCCACCAGCAGGGACGAGGGAGGGTGAGTGGGGCTGCACAGGGGAGCGATGGCATCCGTGTGCTGTGAGGAGGGAAGGTGGGCTTAAGGGTCTGTGGAGCGGAATGGAAATAACTTGGAAGCCCTTGAGACGAGTTCAGGGGGGCACAGTGTGAAGTGAGGGGGGCAAGCAAGGATGAGCAGAAGGGAAGGGGGTTCTGAAGAGAGCTGGACAGGAAGGTCCAAGGAGTATATTCCTGGCCTGTGAGCAGAGAAGGAGGCAGGGACTGAAGAGGCTAGGGGCTAGTATGAGAGGCAGGAGAGGGCTTGGAAGATACGCCCCAAGGAGGCTAGGACTGTCCTGTTTCTTCTTAGTCATACTGTTTTGGATGAAAAAGAAACAATTTAGAGCAGGAAGGACACAAGCCTCTGCCAGATGCAGGGGCTGTGGGGCACCGCTAAATGGAAGGGTGCTGCTGGTGTCCTCCTGGGAAAGGCTCACCTGCAGGCCCAGGGACTGGAATGAGTGAGAGCTGGCAAAGCTGGGTGGAGGAGGAGAAGAGGAGGAGGAGGAGGAGGAGGAGGAGGAGGAAGTCTTAGAGGGTGGCCTGGTGCTGGGGAGAGGGAAATGCGTGTGACTCCCCTTGGGGACTGTGGACACACCAAACCAGAGAAACTTGTTCTTAGCAGCTTTGGAACTTGAAACTTGGAAATTTCACCTGGACAGACCCTGGCACACCCAGCAACTAGAAGATGAGGTGTTTTAAATGTGCACATATTCCATTCTCAAAGGCTTTGGTTTCGGGAAGTGTTGGGCCAGGAAGCTGTGATGCCAGCAGGTGGTTGAACTCTTTCTTGATTTAGAGGCAGGGGAGGGTGGATATTAACCCTTTCATAGCCACGCAGTTTTTTTGTTTTTGTTTTTGTTTTGTTTTTTAGGAATAAATGGAAACATTTTTTTGATTGTAAAGTAATCACAGAAATCGGATATGACTGAAAGCCTTTCCAAGTGTCACAAGGGGTCACTGTGACTGACTCTTCCCCAATATTCTCACCTTCCCAGAAATGTCCAAATAGGGGCCAGGATTCTCAGGTTCTACTGGCTTTGACATGGTTCTAGTTATTTGACATTGGGCAACCTGCCTCAGCCTCAGTTTACTCAAGAGTGCATGAGTACAATCTTACCTATTCTTATGATTCCCCAAGATTGTTGTGAGGATCTGCAGACGTGAATCTGGAAAGTCTTTATGGAGTCTAGGAGTCTTTTTAAGTACTATTATCATTTGCCCTCCAAGGTATGAGCCAGGCCCTGAATTGTTTTTGTCCTTTTAAGTAAAATGGGCAAAAACAATCAACTGAATAGGGCATCTTCACAAAAAGCCTCAACATAAGGAGGGCAGGAATACTAATCCCTATTTTACAGAAAAGGAAACTGAAGCCCCATGTGGTTGTGGTTTACCTGAGGTTGCAGTACATGTAATTTTCCTGGAACTCAGGTCTTTTGACTCTTGGTTTTCCAAAGTACTAGGGGCTTTGCCACTTGCCTGCCTTCCTCCCCACACCCTTCCCCAGCTTCTAAGTGCCTAGCATTTAGATATGAATTCATCATTTGCTAGCTATGCTATACTGCCTGTTTCCCAGACAATCACTGACAATCTCTGTTCCCCTAACCAATCTTATTTTAGCCCCTGCCAGTCCTGCTGATTATGGCGTTTATACTTTTCAAATATCTGTGAATCAGTATCACCTGTCCTGTTAAATGCTACTTAATGAGCCTGCTAATATTTGTCTACATTTAATTTTCCCCATTAGTCAGTGCCTCTGGACCCTGATCATTTAATGTGCTGGATTTCTTCCAGTTTACATTCTTCTTTTTTCTACTGGAACATCAAGAGTGGCTTGGTTTAGGGATAGGCATCCTGACTCCTGCATGATCTCTGGGCTGCACAGAGTCATCCTGGCTTATGGTGCTTCCTCATCTTAGAAAAGACACCCATAGCCAATGTACCTCTGTCATCATCCACATCTCTTCCAACATTATTGTGTTCTGTTTTACCCTCTTCCAATCATTTTTGGGTTTGAACTTATTACCTTTTCAGTGTATATTTCCACTTTTTTTCATCACCTCTATGTTTCTTGGGAGATTTTTATATCATTTTAGGCTGAATCTCTGACTTTATTATTTCTGGAAGATTTCATTTAAGCTGTCCTGAACCCCCTGATGCTAGGGGTTGTTAAACTACAGCTCACGGGCCAAATCAGCCCACAGCCTGTTTTTGTATGGTCCACAAGTTACAAATGTTTCTTTTTACACTTTTAAGGGGTTGAAAAAATAAAAAATAAAAGAGGAGATCATATGTATCCCACAAAGCCTAAATAATTTATGATCTGGACCTTTTTCTTTACAGAAAAAATTTACTGACCCCTGCCTTATGCAATCATTTGCACTAACAGCATCATTGGATGCCTGAGTAGGAATTGCCCCTGGGGAAGCTCAGTCTTTCAATTTTACAGGTGAGGATCAGAGGGTGACAAGAAGTCACTCAGATGAATCTGTGCCAGAGCTGGGATTAGATGCCAAAGGCATGCTCTTTCTATTGTCTCACCTTCCCTTCCCTAAGGCACCAGCCTTTCTGGCAATACTCTCTCTGTGGTTCTTACCACCATTTGCATTGCAGGATACCACAGTATCCTGGTGGTATGGAATTCCTTCTTTCCTGACATATTTTCATAAAGCAAAGGCCTAAAGTTTATTGAGTTCAACCCTCTTCATTCTGTGCTTGAATCTATTCTTAAACCACTCGACTAAATTATCTTGACCAATTGTCCACATTTCACTTCAATATTTCCAGCCAAGTCTCTCCCCAGTGGCACAGTTTCCATCTCTACACAGCTCTGATAGTGAGGAAAAATCTTCCTAGTACAGAACCCAGATCTGATGTCCTGGAGCTTCTCTATTGTATCTGGTTGTGCCTTATGCAGACCATGCTGTCTCACTTTACCTCAAAAAATGGTAGGCCACACCAGAGCCTTCTTTATCCCAGGCCCAACACCCCCAGTTTCTTAAGCTTTAAGTAAAGGTCTGAAGTGTCTTCCTTTTGTTCAGTGATATTTTTAATTCATTAAGAAAAAAAAAATGGGTCAGTAGTTGTGTTTCTTTTGCTCCTCTGGCTTGCAGTTGTGAAATCATTCTCTTCTAGTTGCAGGGTGGACAGGCAAATTTAATGCCATGTTTTACAAAGCAGTGTCAGAACCTTAGAGCTTTCCTTTGAGCATCCCTTGCTCATGGAGACAGTGTCTTTCCACTGTAGGGAATGAACAGCAGGGAAGAAGGAGGCAGGGTACACGAGCTATAATAATAATACCTACTGGAAACACCTACTGAATATTGCTGGCAGTCCGCAAAATGCCTGCCTGGAGGGGTGTTGCTCATTTCCAGGAGTGTTCGGTGGTGGGATATGAGGAAGAATGAAGGCAGAAGGCACTGAGAAACCCCTTATCCAACATTTTATTGAATGTGCACCATGCACAAGACATTATACTAAGCATTACAGGGGATTAAAAATTTGTGAAATGGTTAACCACAATCAGGCTAATTAACATATACATCATCTCACATGGTTACAATGTTTTGTGTGTGGTGAGAACACTTAAGATCTACTCTCTTAGCAAACTTAACTATACAATATAGTATTATGGACTATGGTCACCATGATATAAATTAGATCTCCAGAATTTATTCATCTTATAATTTTAAGATGAATTTGTACCTTTTGATGAACATTCTCCATTTCTCCCACCTGCTAGCAATGATATGTATTTCAAAATATCACACTGTATCCCTTAAATATAAACAATTTTTAATTTGCCACATACCTTGTAAAGCTGGAAAAATTATAATATGGCAAGACAAAGGATAAAAAGTGTAAGAGCTGTGAATGACGTATAGAAACATAGAGCATCTATAGAACATTTATAGATGTTTACAGGAGAGAGAGATTATTTTTTGTTTGTGAAGGGGAAGAGGCCACAGCAGAGGAGGATGTTTCTGTGGAGGAATGTCTAGTAAAGTTTCATGGGGAAAGTGGCATTTTGAGGGGTCTTGAAGGATGGGTATGCAGGATCTGGGCTTGTGAAATTGAGGGGATAAACATTCCAGAGAAGAGAAGGCCTGATATAGATACTCCTGTCCGTGGCTTTTATCCATCCCCAAAATCTTTCCTGAATTATCCAGTTCCCACTCTAGTCTTACTGTCACATTCTTCCTCTAAGCTCTTCATTCCTGAGACCAACTTGGAAATGTTGTATCTGGGCCCCATATCCACTTTTTGTGTCCTTCCAATACCATCTGGGGCATATCAACCTGCTTTGACATCAGAATGACTTTCAGAATGGCCTTTCCTTGGTAAACTACTGGACTCTGAGTCCTTGGGCCATATTTTTGTTCAGCCCTGGCTACCTTCTCTGCTCCTTGGGTTTGTTAGTCCTCTTGCTATTCCTAGAAAAACCTCCACAGAATCCCTAAGAGTATGTTCTATGGGAGGGAGGACCCTGCCATGAGTCCAAAAAGATCTGAGCTGTGCTCTCCTTGGCACTGTCTGGTATACAATGATCAATTTATGTTGATTGTTGGATGTTTGCATGACCCTGCTTCCTAAAGGACTGAATCTGGTCCTTCTCTGGAGTCTGAGCACCAGCAATATGCTATCTGTAGTAGGCATGTTTGCTGGATAAACTGAGTTTCTAAGTGTCTTCAATGTCACCATCTGAGGTTAATTCCGTTGCACCAGTGATGCTCTTAAGCCTCAAGGGTCATGTTGCAAACACCTTTAACAAGGCTCAGTCATTATCAGTCATTAGTATTTTTAGGGAGATTAGCAAGCCCTCAGCTAAGGGAAGATGATTGATATAGAGAAGGAGAACACAAGCAGAGACTGTCCCAGGTTTGAGCTGGAGGACTGGGTCTGGGCCTGAGATGAAACAGGAAGAAGTTGAAGATTCAGAGACAATATTCCAAGGGTGCTGTGAGAAGGAGGGACTGGTGGTCATTTATTGATAAGGCACTCATAAACCTTCGGTGGCTCCCTACTGCCTATGGAATAAAGCCTATAGTTTTTAGCCTGATAGTTGATGGTCTGTGGTCTGTTCCCACTTCTCACCATTCTCCTGATTTATGTGCCTCAGCCAGGTTCACCAGGTAATGTTATTCACTATTCCCTTCCTCTCCACACTGCAGTTCTATCTCTGGGTTATTGTTCATGCTATTCCCACAGTCTGAAATGTCCTTTCTTTCTTTTCTTTGACAATAATCCCACTCTATCTTCAAGACTTACTAAAGTGCTGCTCCCTCTGTGAAGCTTTTCCTGACACCCCAGTCAGAAGGAATCCCCTCCTTCTGTATTCATAATAATAATCATTCTGCAGTACTCATAATCTTTTGAAAAGTAATGTTTCCAGGATGCTCCTACCTACATCTCAGAAAGTTTTGAATTGAGTTTGAATGGTCCATCTTTAATGTATTTAGTTTGAACACCATACATTCCTCTAGCATTTTTCTTTTTTTGTTTTGATAACAATGTTATTGAGAAACAATTCACATACTGTATAGTGCTTATGTATGTATGTATGTATGTATTTTAATTTACATCCAAGTTAGCATATAGTGTAATAATGATTTCAGGAATAGAATCCAGTGATTCACCCCCGACAAGTGTCCTCGTTAATGCCCGTTGTATAGTGCTTTCATTTATTTATCAAAACTTTTTTGAGTTTATTTATTTATTTTGAGAGAGGGAGAGAGTGAGAGAGAGTGAGCACAAGCAGGGGAGGGGGAAAGAGAAGGAGAGACAGAATCCCAAGCAGGCTCTGCACCATTAGCACAGAGCTCGATGCAGGGCTCAAACTCGCCAACTGCAAGATCATGACCTGAGCTGAGGTAAAGAGTCCGATGCTTAATCAACTGAGCCACCCAGGCACCCCACTGTATAGTGCTTTTAAAAAGAATATTTCTTAAAAATTTTTTAAAGTTTATTTACTTATTTTGAGAGAGAAAGAGTGAGCATATCAATGGGGGAGAAGAACAGAGAGAATCCCAAGCAAGGTCTGCGCTGTCAGCAGAGCCTGGTGCAGGGCTTGAACTCACAAACTCGGAGATGATGAACTGAGATGAAACCAAGAGTCAGATGCTTAACTTACTGAGCCACCCAGGCACCGCAAAGAAATGATATTTAATTAGGTACCTTGTACATGCTTATAAAAATGGCATAAAAATTCCTTTTCCCTTATTTAACAGACACACATTCAGGTGGAATGATTTGCTTGAAGCCACAATGTGAATTCATTGCTGGGTTGCACCAGAGCAGGGTTTTTAAACCTCTGAGCTTCAGTCTTCTTGTCTGTCAAATGTAGGTCCCTGTCTCCTTCATCTAAGTACAGTGGAGCGCTAGGGGAGTAAGGACTGTGGAAGTGTTTCAGAAAGTAAAGAGAGTACAAGAAAGTGCTAGTATATGGGAGTGGGAAAGGTGTGTCCTTTTGGCAGGCGAAGTTGCTCTGTTCTAGTTTTATATTAAATTTTTGACCTTTCCTCCTCAGGCTATGTTTTCCACTAATCGTGGGACCGTTGGAGGCTTCTTCTTGGCAGGACGAAGTATGGTGTGGTGGCCGGTAAGTTTTCTCTGAAAACTATTTACTGAACTACAATATTCCTTATAGAAGGCCCTATTCTTCTTGGCTTTGGGTGGCAGTGATTTTTTCCTTCCTGCCTTAAATCCCTGATAATAGGTCTTCTGCCCACCAGGTCTCCTGAGTAACCTTAATCTCATGTGGTAAGGGAATAGCCTTTAAATAAATGTCCTTGGAATCCTTTACCACATACGTAGAGGAAGAGACTACACAAAGTAGACAGTGTGGAGAAGCAGAAAGAACACACGGACTTAGGTGCTCTTGGGAAAACCTGAACTTCCACCTCTCTGTATCTATAAAATGGCGATGATAGTATTTACCTTCCAGGAGTGTTATGAGAAATGGATACCTCTTATGGGGTGGAAGCTCAATAAATAGTAGCTCTTTTACTACCTTACTGTTATGTTAAGTCCCATGGAAGAGAGGCTTTATCTGTCTTACCTTGGGAGTCGCAGTGCCTGATACACAAGGGAACCTCAATAAGTACGCATAGAACAGATGGAGGAAAAGCCCCCTACTATTACTACAGTTTTTTTCAACTCTTGGAGGATTTTGTATGTTGTATATTTGTGGTATATTTGAGAGGTATTTTTCCTGATGCTCATACATAGGCAGAACTATCCCAGTCAAAGGACATGTGCATGGGTGGAAGAGAAACTAGGAGGCCCCTTCCATCCTATCAGCATAGGGCTCTGACTGGCTTATCAGTTCAGTCCAAAGACCATCTCAACTCAGAGTTCTTGTCAAAATGACTGGTTGACCAAATTAGCCAAGTTGTGCAATTTTTTTGGATTAAAGATACAAGCAAGACTAGCTGGTGAAAGAGGTGGCTAATGAAGCATAGAAACAATAAGAAGAAAGTGACAACCCTGAGTTGATTAGGGGAAGAAGAACAAGAAAGTCAAAATTGTCCCTGTCGTATGCAGAGTATGAGAAAAGTTTCAAGGAAATCACATCACACCCTGCAGTTGGCCTTTGATCAGCTGTTTTGGGATGAATTTTAATAACTGGCATCTTAAGAGTTGCTTGGATTATCCCTGAAGTCATTTCTGCCTTATCCCTAAGGTGGCTAAAAATATTGGGCAGATGCTGATTTCTGTGGTGGCTCCATCATGGTGCTTCCTCCTGACATGTTTTATCTTCTCAAGCTTTGTACTTTCAAGCTTTCTTAAAAGCTCATGTTGAATAGACAGCTCTGATCCCAAAGTTCAAGATGAGGCTGGGTTAGTCCCTCTAGAACTGCACTACCTAGGATGGTAGCCACTAATCATATGGGCTACTTAAATTGAAATTAAAATTAGATAAAATTTAAAAATTAAAAATTTAATCTTAATTAAAATTAATAATTTTAATTAATTAATTAATAATTAATTAATAGCTACATATGGATAGTGTCTGCCATATTACATAGTATAGATCTAGAACCTTTCTCTCATCATAGAAAGTTCTATTGGACATTGTGCTGTACAGATTTCAGAGCCAAGGCTGGATAAAATCTTAGTGGGCTTGAGATTTGCTGAATTAGAGAGCTGAATAGGAAGTTTACTTTATTTTGGAAGCAGTGCACCTTCCACTCCATCTAATGCTTCACTGCTCCCCACAGTACACCTTACCAAGTACTTATCTGCCCTCAGTTTGCATCCAGACCTCCTCCCTCTACTATGACAGGAAACTCTCATGCCTCTTCATGTAAAATTTCTAGGGCTGTTTTATTGGGGATAAGACTTCAACTTCTAATCTCTGGGTAATGGAGAAGCCAATGAGAGTGATGAGAGGTGGTTTGGGGCAGAACCATTCTTAGGAGATACACATTTTGGGCCAGGCCTGGGAACACATCACATCTTAAGTAACAATAATGTCTTTCTTCCTGATAGCACCTGGGAGTGGATCTGGGCTGAGATTTGGTTGGTAAGAGGATTTAGCCCTACCCAAAACATGTAGGGTTCAATGGTTCATGTGGAGTTTCCTATGAGTGTTGTTTACCTTACTCATGTCTCAGTGTTGGATTATTCTAACCGGTGGAGAAGCATGGCATCATTCTTTTGTACAGAAGTCACTACTTCCTTAATGGGGCTGAAATTCAACTTCTTCTCCCAACAACAGTTTTCACCTAAGGCTTTGTGAGATTATATAGATTATATCAATGGTTTGTAAACTTGCTTCATCAGAACCACCTGGATGTGCTTTCCAAACATACAGATTTCTAGGCCTCACTCAAGATGTCTTAAATAAAAAAAAACCTTGGAAAAGAGTCCCAGGAACTTGTTTTTTTTTTTTTTTTTAAGAGAGAGAGAGACAGAGAGAAGGGGGGAGGGGAAGAGGGAGAGAGAATCTCCAGCAGGCTCCACACTCAGCACAGAGCCTGACATGGGGCTTGATCCCACGACCCTGGGATCATGACCTGAGCTGAAATCTAGAGTCAAATGCTCAGCTGACTGAGCCAGCCAGATGCTCCAGAAATTTGCATTTTAAAAAAGCTCATCAGATGCTTTTGATTATCAGGCAGGTTTGATAATTACTGGTTTGGGAAGATGCTTATCTATCTGGTCAGATATACTGAAACTATCACCATTTGTTAGGGATGCTGGAGAGAGAGATTCTTGAATGGAGGGACAAAGACTTCTAAGACCCTTTCAACTCTGAGAATACTTTAATGCTAGAAAATTCTATAGTAGAATAAACATGGGCTTTGAAGTCAGCATATCTGATCTGCCACATTTACTAATTGTGTGACTTTGGTCAAGTTATTGAACTTTCCTGAGCTTCAATTTCTACCTCTATAAAGAACAAGAATAGTATCTACTTTGGAGTGTTCTTGTCAGGATTCAATGAGATAATTCATGTACTGCACTCAGCACTTGGCAAGTAGTTAGTAAATGAGAATATGAAGAAGTAGAAGGAAGACAGAAGTGCCAAGGCAATCTCCCAGTTGACACTTATCTGGGGCATAGCACTTAGTAGTGCCTAGTAAATGGAAACTAGTGTTATGTGAAGCTAGTACTGCCATTCTACTTAAACTTAACTTTCATATTGATTATGTGAATAAATGAACATGGTTTATATGTATATTTATTTATACTACTATAAGTCATCGATGATTTGCAGTACCACAATGACCACATTTTAACAACTCTGAGATTGGCTTCTGTCAATCAATCAGTGGCATGCCACAGTTTAAGTGCCAATGTTTTTTCTTTCTTGATGCTACATGGTATGTCTTACAGTAGTTGGTGTCTTAGATTCAATAATGTATGGTTATATTCTAAAATAGTGAGTTTTAAAAATATGTTCAATATAAGACTGAACTACACTGGGTGGCTCAGTCAATTAACATCCAGTTTCAGCTCAGGTCATGATCTCATTGCTCGTGGGTTGGAGCCCTCTGTCAGGCTTCGTGCTGACAGCTCAGAGCCTGGAGCCTGCTTCAGATTCCGTCTCCATCTCTCTCCCCCTTCTCTGCTCGCACACACTCTCTCCCTCTCAAATATAAAATAAAACATAAAAAAATAAAAAAAATATTTTCACTGTAGAAATACCTCAGAGGCTGCCCTCCCACTTCTTCCCAGCAACCTGATATTTATTTATTTCATATAAGGGGAATCTGCTATAATTTTGTTTGAGAACCAAGTTCTGCTGATTTATAAAATTTAAAAACTGTTAATTTAGAAGAAAAATAAGCATGATAATTTTCATTCTAAAATTTAAAATGGTTTATTTTAATTTTTATTTTGAGAGAGGGAGAGAGAGTGTGTGTGTGCAAGCAGGGGAGGGGCAGAGAGAGAGGGAGAGAGAGAATCTGAAGCAGACCCTGCACTGTCAGCACAGAGCCTGATGCAGGGCTCCATCTCATGAACTGTGAGATCATGACCTGAGCCAAAATCAAGAGTCAGACGCTTAACTGACTGAGCCACCGAGGTGCCCCCAAAATTGTTTTAAAGCACTATTGCAATATACACTTGAAAGAAGGAGTTAAAGGAAAATACAGCACGCAAGAAAATGCAAATCTAAATATTTTCCCTCCAAAATTGTAAAAGAGTTTAAACTATATTACTAAACTATACATCTAAATTTCTCTTTGTGTAAAAATATAAAGTCAATTTAATCCTGTCTGTCGGGCCTGGAGGTTCATAACTGGAATATCAGTTCTCAAATGTGCAGGCCCAAGGAGAACATCACAGGGCTATAAAGACTTTCTGGAGCTCACATCTTTGTCAGAAACCCCCTAATGGGACACTTTTCACCCTCATCTGCCTTTAGCCCTTTTTGCTTTGTGCTGTAGGAGGAGTGAGCAACAAGAGAAACTCTGGGAAAAGAGTCCTAGGGTATTTTTGGGAGGAAGGACCTTAGATCAATAATACTTCAGAGGCTGGGGGGCTTGGGTAGTCACCCACAAAAAAAGTAGGAGGAAATTGGATCTTGAAAAGTCCCAAAGAAGATTGAACAGAGTGGCCACTTGGGGGGAATTCTTGGATCTTAGGGGACTTGGAAAGGGGTAGTTATGACCTGTAACAGTGAAAATTTAGGAGCTCTGGAAAAAGACTCCATTCTTAATGAGTTAATGAGGCTGAGAGAGAGAGAGAGAGAGATAGAGAGAAATCATTTGCATCTTGGCTAGGTGTAGAAGTGAGAGACAATTGAAAAGGAAGAGCAAGGACTCCAGGGCTGGGTTACAGAGGAGAAAGATTACACAGGGAGCCAGGCAGGGAGGCCCCCAAAAGCCTGAGTCACAGGTGAGCAAGCCACGCCAACCGAGTAACATGAAACCATGATGTTACCTTTTGTAACTGTGGGCTGGTTGGTGGCCCAGGATTCCCTTCTTCTTTAGTTGGCAGCTTTAACAAACAGCTGTGTGCTATGTTGTAATGATAATGTGGATATGTGGGAGATGGGGAAGCAGGAATGTGAGCATTGAAGGGGAAATTCCCCATTCCTTGTCTGGTGGTAGCAGAAATTACTCAGAGAGGCTGGGTGTCAGATACACAGCCCAGTGAAGAATTTTTTTTGGAGTAGAGTTTGGTCACACTTACCAGAGTCAGCTCCAAGGAAGTGGGTGGGATACAATGGGGTTGAGTCAACCCTTTGACAACCCCCTTAAATGCAGAAGTAAACATTCCACAGGGAATAGGAACCTTGCAAAGAACCAGAGGACTTGGGTTGTCCCAGCTTTGTGACATCGGGCAAAATCATTAACTTCTCTGGGTCTCAGTCTTCTTTGTAATGAGGGACAGTCAAAATGATCATCTCAAAGGGTCTTCTGTGTTTCCTCCACAGAGGAGGAAACAAGAAAGGGTGTGGGCATGCTAGCCAGTCTATTGCCAACAAGGGTCTTGAAAACTGAATGGCTGTGTGTCTCTCAATAGCCACAGTTCCTTTCCTTCTTTTATTATTAGAGAATCATTAGAGAGGAGTATATCACAGTGACTTAGGGCAAGGGTTGACAAACTTTCTCTTTAAAGGACAAGATAGCAAACATTTTTGCTTTGTAGGCTATATGATCTCTGTCATAACTACTCAACTCTGCTGTTGTAGCATGAAATCAGCCATGGGCAGTACATAAGTGGATGGGCCTAGCTGTATTCCAATAAAACTTTATTTATCAAAAGAGGCTGAGGACCAGATTTGGTCTGTAGGCTCTAGTTTGTTGACCCCTTGTTCAGGCATAGGCTCTAGAGTCAGGCTGCTTGGGTTCAAATCCAGCTTCTGCCCCTTACTAGCTGTGTGAGTTACTAATCATCTCTGTGTCTTACATTTGTTATCTCTATAATGGAGATAACAGTACTTACTTGAGATTGTTGTGAGGACATACGCACAGTCTCAGAACAGTGCCTGGCATTCAGCAAACTCTCAGGTTTAGCTCTTGTTTTTCTTTTTTCAACTGAAAAGTTTTGAAGGACTATAATATCCTGTATTTGATTGAATCCTTAGTGATCCAGCAAGAATGGAGATTAACCCCATGGGTTGCCCAAGTTCACACAAGATGATGACAGAACTAGGACTCTCTCTGTTTTTCTGTTATTCAGGTCTCTTTCTTCTTATCTTTGGAGATGGAAATTTGTCAGATCAATAGATGTAGTCTAAAGGTTTATCCAAAAACCAAGAAATTCTTTCAGTTAGGGCTGACCAGAGACCCTGTTGAAAATTTTCCCTGAGAAAAGAAGATGGCTCTTCATACTTTCTAAACTTTCTTGAGTAAAATATATCTGATTTGATATTTAAGTCTTTGTATCCCAATGATCAAATCAAAGTTCATCCACTTAGGATACTACTGCGGTGCATCCTGGAAGAGCATGAACTAGGGGAATGGACCCAGGAGAGGCAGAAAGGCCACCAAGGAAACAAAGCTCAGGAAGATGTGAGATGAAAGACCAACAAGTTCTTGACCATAAGGTTGAGTGGAAGTGACTGCTAAATCCAGTTGACCCTTTCTTCCTGCTGATTATCTTCTACTTGCATGTGACTATGTATGCTTTCATTTATCCCAGGGCAGAGACTATGTTTTTCTTAATCTTTTTTTCTCCCAATACCCAGTCGAGGACCTTGCATCTACTGGGCATTTGAAAAATATGTGCTGAATTAAAGGAAAGGGAGGGAGGAAAGGGACATGTCCTCAGACTCTCATACTGGATCCCCTTGTTGATGTCACGTAAGCCCTCAGCCTGCACTCTGCTTTCTGGAGCAGTGGCTACAAAGTGTAGCTAGTGGTAAGAATTCAGGAGGTTAGGAAGGTGCTGGGTCCAAATCAAACCTTTCTCCAGCAGCCTTCCACATTTCTGTTTCTATGTACAGAGAACATTTTTTTCCTTTAGATTGTTTTTTTTAAGGCTCATGGTAGTAAAACTGGAAAAACAATCTTGGCTCCATTCAGAGTGCCTGATTTCAGCCCTCATTGGATCCCTTGGAAAAGGCTGGTGTGACTATGCTTCCTTACTATCTCAAACATTTTGTTTTGTTTTGTTTTGTTTTGTTGTTTTTTGTTTTTTAGGTTGAGTCAAGATTTTGCAAAACTTCGTTATTCCCATAGATATGTATCTCTTTTGTGGTGAGAATTTTTGCTTAACATGCCAGATGTTGGCTTGCTTTTGAATGGCCTGTTCTCTCTTTTCTTCTCCTCCTTTCCCTCTTCCTCTATTACTACTTCCTCCTTCCCATCTTTCTTCTTTTCCTTCCCTCACCTTCTCTCCTTTGTCCTTCTTCCCTTCTCTGTCTTTTTTTCGGGGCTATTTCCCTGCCACACTGAATGGCTTAGTCTCCTCTGAAGAGTTTCGCTGATTAATGCACAGCCACTTACCACCCCATGTATTCTGTGTGTTCTTAGTCATCAGTTGATGGGTGTGTAGCCAATTTCCTGTCATCTAGTTGGTATATAAGCTCCGGCTTTCTTCTTTCACTCTGGATACTTTCCCAGTATTTTCTAACACATTAGTGCTTACCCAGACAGAGAAAATAAAAAGTAAATTCTAATCAACATTTCTAGTTGGTTGAAGTCAGAAGAGTGCTGAAACTATCAGATAAGATGAAGTCTTTGCATTATTCATGTTAGAAATGTATCTGGCCTTTCTCTTTCTACCATTTGCATGGTATGTTTTGAGTCACCTAGACCTATATGTTTCGCTTTGGGTAAATTTTATATTGGGGAGGTGATTTAGATTTGAGGTTAAGACCACAGACTCTGGAGCCACGCTGTCTTGCTTAGAACCCCAGTTCTCCCTTCCTAGCTTTGTGATCTTGGGTGAGTTACTTAACCTCTCTATGTTTCAGTTTCTTCACCTGAAAAATAGAGATCATAGCACCTATCTTATAGTTGTTTTGTGGATTTGATTAGTTAAAATATGTAAATCTTCTACAGTAGTAGCCAAATTGACTATTCTTAATATCATCATCATCATCATCATCATCACTTTCACTTTTTTATTAAAGTAATCTCTACACACAACGCAGGGCTCCAACTCATGACCCTGAGATCAAGAGTCTTATGCTATACTGACTGAGCCAGCCAGGTGCCCCCATCATCATTATTATTATTGTATCTCATCTCTACATCCTCCTTAAACTGTGAATTCAGTTATTTATCCATTGATGCATTGCTATTACTTTATTCTACTTTTACATGTTGATTACTTATTATGTGCACATTCTGTGTTAGGTGCTGACATATGTGTGTGTGTGTGTGTGTTTGTGTGTGTGTCTGTGTGTGTCTCACACATTCTTGCAAAATATATCCAAAATTACAAATAGTGGTGTAAAGAAAGTGTATTTGAGTTAAGGGTGGGAGGGAATAAAAGGGGTGTTTCTTTTTTTTTCTTTCTTTTTAATTTTATAATAGTTTATTTTCAAATTGGTTTACATATAACACCCAGTGTTCATCCCAACATGTGCCCTTTTTAATGCCCATCACCCCCTCTCCCCCCTCCCTCATCCCCCTCACCCTCAGTTTGTTCTTAGTCTTTGTGAGTCTCTTATGTTTTATCTCCCTCCCTCTCTGTGTCTTTTTTTTCTTTCCCCTCTTCCCCTCCCCTTGGTTTTTGAGTAGGGTCACAAAGTCCATCTATTCGTGGAAACATATGGTATCTGTCTTTTTCTGACTGACTTATTTCACTTAACATAATACCCTCCAGTTCCATCCATATTGCTACACATGGCCAGATTTCATTTTTTCTCATTGCCACGTAGTAGTTCATTGTATATATGTACCACATCTTCTTTATCCACTCGTCAGTTGATGGGCACTTGGTCTTTTTTCATGATTTGGCTATTGTCGAAAGTGCTGCTATGAACATTGGGGTACACGTGTTCCTATGCATCAGCATTCCTGTGTCTCTTGGGTAGATTCCTAGCAGTGCTATTGTTGGGTCATAGGGCAGCTCTACTTTCATTTTTTTGAGGAACCTCCTCACCGTTTTCCAGAGTGGCTGTACTAGTTTGCATTCCCACCAACAGTGTAGGAGGGTGCCTACTTCTCCACATCCTCGCCAGCATCTATAGTTTCCTGATTTGTTCATTTTAGCCACTCTGACTGGTGTGAGGTGGTATCGCAGTGTGGTTTTGATTTGTATTTCCCTGATGATGAGTGACATTAAGCATTGTTTCATGTGTCTGTTGGCCATCTGAATGTCCTCTTTGGAGAAGTGTCTATTCATATCTTCCGCCCATTTCTTCACTGGGTTGTTTGTTTTTCGGGTGTGGAGTTTGGTAAGTTCTTTATAGATTTTAGATATTAGTCCTTTATCCGATATGTCATTTGCGATGATCTTTTCCCATTCCAATGGTTGCCTATTCGTTTTGTTGGTTGTTTCTTTTGCTGTGCAGAAGCTTTTTATCTTGATGAGGTCCCAATAGTTCATCTTTGCTTTTAATTCCTAAAAGGGGTGTTTCTTAAACTACAAAAGAGGATCAGGAAAGATCTTTCTGAGAATTTAATATTTAGGCTGAGATGTGAGGGATCAGAAGGAGGCAGCCATTTGAAGATTGGGAGAAGAGCAATCCAAGCAGAAGGAACAGAATGGTCAAAGGCCTGAAGTGGAAAGGATCTTGGGATATCTGAGGAACTGAAAGGAGGCCAGTGTAGGGGGAGATAATACATGTCAATCAGGTCCTTTGAGTGAGGGACTCCAAGTTGTTTATGATCCCAAGGATGGGCCTATCTGAATTGGTGAGAGGTTTGGTTGGTCTCTAGCCTCCTTGACCTATACATGCCAACAGAAGACCTCACCTATCTTTTGTGCCAACAACTGTGGGAAAATGCCAACCTTGGCAGGGTTTCCTGATTTCTTGCCATTTTGGTTCTTAGAGCAAGTAGAGAGATATGTGAAGATAAGGAGTGAAAGGCCACCATTGTTTATGGAGGACCTGAGCTGATGTAAGCAGAGGTTATCGGAGCAAGGCCTGGGTCTAAATATTTACCAGAATCTCAGTAATAGAATTATCTGAATATATGAGCCCCACCTTCTCTTTTGTCCCAGTCCAGGAATTGTGATCCTCAAGAGATGGCAAGGGTCAAAGGTTAAATCCCCTATGAAAAGATATCTTACTAATGGAATCAAAATACTAATTTGGGTTAAAGACTAGCTCCTCAGAGGATGAGGGAAGAATTCGAAATACAAACATGATGCAGATATATACATGCTGTTCCTAAATCTACAATGAGATGGGTGGGGGAGTCTCACCCAACTATGCCCTTTCAGGGAAGTTGAGAAAGAAATGTCTGGGGAAGGAGAAGGAAACTCAGAGTGGTGCTGTGGCCTCCCTTTCTGTCCCTTGGACATTGGTAATGTTTGGCTGTGGGACTGTGGGCAAATTGCTGCTCTGGTCTTCAGTCTCTCACCTGTAAAATGAAGATGAGAATAATCCCTACCTCACAGACTATAGTGAGCATGATGTAAGATAAAGTGAATGAAGTGCCTGGCCCCACACATGGCCTACAGGGAGGCATTGTAAAAGTTAGTCATCCCCTCTCCCTTTCTTATTCTCCCAGGATAGGCCTCTCAAAGTGTACCCACCCCAGCAGCACCAGCAAGACCTGGGCTCTAGTTAGAAAGGCAAAATTTCCAGCCTCAACCCAAACCTATTGAATCAGAAATTTGAAGGGATGGCGTTCAAACATCTGTGGTTTAACAAATCTAGGTGATTGTGATTAGAGTTGTCAGGTTCAGCAAATAAAAATATAGGTTGGCCAGTTAAATCTGAATTTCAGGCAAACAATGAATACTTTTGTAGTGTTTGTATGTTTCATGCAATATTAGGCTCAAGGCAGTGAAGTGACTGGCTTAAGGTCATATAATTTGTTCTGAAAGAGCTAAAATTGGAACCAAATTGGAAGTCTCCCAGTGTGCTTAGAAGGAAGGGAAGAAAGTGGGGTCCATATCACTTAATTATGATTTCAAACATGATTATTTATACAGGATACTTTTTGCAAATCCATTGTCTGCCTCTGATAGTGAAGCTGGAAGACACACACAGACAGTTGTCCATTGCCTTAGGCAATTCTTGACTCTTGGGTTAATGGTTCAGAGTGTACACATACTATTTTACTTCCTAAGGGTGTGGAAGTAAAGATAAAATTAACTATAAACTTGAATCACTTTCTTCCTTTGGGCTATAATTTTGTTTTCATTTGAAACTGACAAGGTCAACTTAATCATTTCCAGGTTAATTCTAGCTCCTATATCAGATGACTGGATGTTGGCAAATACACAGGCTGTACCACATATTTCCTATTTTCTTTTTCCTATCACACAAAACATAATTTTTAGATAGCATTCAATGAAATTTCATGTCTTCTTCTATATTGTCCCCAACAAACACATAACTTCCCTGCACGCTTTGTTCTCAGGCTCTGCAAGTGAATCTGAGACAGCTCTGGAATGATTTCCCTTTATTGTTAAAGGTTTTGATGAATTGTGTTCTGCTTATAAATTTACATAAATTCATTGTGGGAAGATTGGAAAAGTACAAAAACACTATTGTTTTCTTTTTCAAAGATAACCACTTAAATTTGGAGATATAGCTCTATGTCCACATCTATGTCTATGTCTATATCTGTCTCTATATAAAACTTTGTATATTATTTTTTTATTTGGGATTTTATCACTATCACCTTCCCACCATAACAAATTCTTCAAAGCTGTGATTTTAATGACTGTATAATATTCCACCACAAGTATGTACCTTAATTTATCCAGTTGTCTTTCTATGGTTGTGAATTTATGTTGTTTCCAACTTTCCTGTATTATAAATAACATGATAATGAACATCTAATGAAACTCATATATAAGACTTTGTATTTCTGATAATTCTCTTAAGGTTGAGTATTAAAAGTAGGATCATATGGTAGAAAGAGATGAGATTTTGATACGTACCAACAAACTGCTTTCCAGAATTGCCTTTCTATCAGAAATATATGAGAGAATCTATTTACTTGCTTGTTTGATGAACTAACCCAGGAGGTCATATTCCACTTGAGGTCTTGTTCTTCCTAACATTGATATTACAGGTCACCATATTAATATCTCAGAGTAGTGCATAATCCTAGCATGCCCCATTATTCTGCTGGGCCCCATATGGGCCTAGCAGGCCAAGTATATTACCTCTTCCTCAGGAGAGAGCCATCCTGACATGTCCCTGGTAAGAGTCTCAACTCTATGTAACCACTGGAAATAGGTACAGCTCTAAGGCATTCAGTTGCTACCATCCAAAGATTTGATACACTAGCCCACTCACTCACTCAGCAGACTTTTACTGCATGCTTGTCTTGTGCAAGAAAAGTCCTCTGCTCAGCAGAACCAGAAATGCTCTTCAAGGGCTAGAAGGTTTGGGGGGGGGGACAACACTTGGGCAGAAGCAGCGTCATGCCCCTGGAGAGTACAACACATGAGGAGTGGGAGTGAGAGACCAGAGGAGTAAGAGATCAGCTCTAAATGGTGTCAGTGGAGAAATGGGACTGGGATTCGAATCTTCTGAAGACTCGTTCAGTGTTTTAGGGGCATAAGAGTTGATGGAGAGGAGGTTCATGCAGAGGGAAATGGCATAAGTAAATGCAGAAGGCAGGAAAGCCCAGAGCATATCTAGGAAACTGAGTTAGTGTAATTTAGCTGGAGTGCAGGGGATATGAAAGGGTATGGAGAGGCTTCTGGGAATGAAGAAGGAGGGGGCTGGATTGCAGGCAGCCTTGAAAGCCTGTAATTCCTCTTCCCAGTGTCATATCATGGCGGAGGAGTCCTCCAATCAGCAGCGTTTGTTGCCTCGTGGTGGAGGTCACCTTTTGGGAACTCTTATAACCCCATCTCTTGAGGAGAAAACTTGTTTGTAGGATTTCCCACAAAGCCTTTGAGTGGTATCTGTGGATTTCCATTTGAACTATCTTGATAATTTTGCTGCAGTGTGAGGATATTCTGGAAGTCTTTATTTGACGGAACTAGCTGGTTCTGAAGTTTTACCTTCGAGATTGGTCAAAACTTCTTTCAGTCCACATGCTTGTGTTGGCATGTGGTTGAAGAGACAGTGTCTCCCACTGAGAAGCATGAGTACCATGGTAGCAGACCTTTCAAACTCAGAAGGTTAAGTACAGAATTTGGAGAAAGCCTCTTTCACCCCAAAGTTTTTGTCCTTCACACTTTAATATCCAAATTTTGTAGTTAGTCACTGTGCTCCTGCTCCCGAAGAGAGGTCAAACAAGTTTAAGGAGATAACAGTGGCATTCAGTACAGTCTAGACAGGTTTCTCAAACTTTATTGTGCATAAGAATCATTTGAAGAGCTTACTATTCTGATTCAGTAGGTCTGGGGTGGGAACCGAGGATTTGTGCTTCTCATAAACTCACAGGTAAAGCTATAATCCTGGCCCAGAGAACACTCTGTGAGTAGCAGCATGGGTTCAGGAAGTCCATTAGTCCATTTTTAAAAATTTTTTTAAATGTTTCTTTATTTTTGAGAGAGAGAGAGGCAGGGGAAGGGGCAGAGAGAGGGAGACACAGAATCTGAATCAGGCTGACAGCTCAGAGCCTGACGTGGGGCTTGAACCCACGAGTTATGAGATCATGACCTGAGCCAAAATCAGACACTTACCCAACTGAGCCACCCAGGCGCCCATCAAGAAGTCCTTTCTAGGGCTATGATAAGAACTGAAGAAGTGATTGTTAAATAGACTAATGTCTGCCTTTTTTTCAAGGAATAGAGGCAATCCCTGCTAGCTTCCAACTTCTGACATTAATAGTTGGTAGCGAGAAATGAATTTGGCCAGAACTTTTTCCTTTGTGGTTTAGGCTTATGGGAGAGCATCAAATTTGTATCAAACCCTAGAAGGATCAAAGTGAAAAAATTTTAAGTGTTAGAGCCACTGTATTGTTGAGGCAAACCAAATTGATATTATCAGGAATCTAAATTGCAACGAGAGGGAATATGTTCTTGTTAAATGGTCCAAATAATTCAAAGGCAGATTCTCTGACAGTGATGGGAATTAGAGGGACTGGCTTAGTCCTTACCACCACCAGGCACTCATGGCCGACAGATTTAAAAGAGGATTTGAAGCCACATAATGTTAAAACTGGATGGGAAGTCAAGAAAGGCAGCCTGTTTCACTCTGGATGGCCCATGTCTAAAGTGGTTCATTTGGGCTTGAGGCCCACCTGTGGGCACTGTAAGGGCTGAGGGCAGCAGAGAGCAACACCGATGGTAAGATTCAAGTCCATGGCTAGGGAGGAGCAGACACATGGGAAGAGAAAGCTTAGCCTAGAGAAGATTTAAGGGTGGGCACAACCCCTTTCCTTAGACATTAAAAGAGCTAGCTTGTGTGAGAGAGATTTGACTTGTTCTGTATCTCTCCAAAAGGCAAATGGGTAGATTTCAGGTCAAGGTAAAGAAGGAGTTTTTAACCGTTAGAATTGTTCCTCTATGGATTCAGCTGCTTTGTGAAGTGGGGGAAGTTCTCTGTCACTAGAAGCATGGCATCCAGAAACCAACCATCGCTGAGGGGGTGTTGCAGAGGGGATTCAAACTGTGACATTTGTGGGTCCATACAACTCTGTAAGAGTCTATGATTCTATAATTTCTCCAAATATTTCCCTTCTTGCCAACTTTCTAGGGTAGGAAGTTTAGGTAGTAAAATATAATTATGAATTCCCCCAAATTCAAAGGAAAATATAGATTTTTTTTTTGTCATTTGTGATATCACATTATGTTATTTCCACAATTACCAGGCTGTCGAACCTGTTGGGTGTGGTCTGAGCCAGCTCATCTTTCACAGTTACAGTAAAGCCATCTAAATATAATAGCTTTCTGAACCCCATCAGGGGATGAGGAAGGCTTGGAAAGAAGTTAGTCAAAAGCAAGGTGAAGCTGGGGAAATTAAAAAAAATTTTTTTTAATGTTTATTTTTGAGAGAGAGAGAGAGAGAGAGAGAGAGAGAGAGAAAGAGAGAGAGAGAGAGTGGGGGAGGGGCAGAGAGAGATGAAGACACAGAATCCAAAGCAGGCTCTAGGCTCCAAGCTGTCAGCATAGAGCCTAACATGGGGCTCAAACTCACGGACCGCGTGAACTCACAGACTCACGGTTGAGATCATGACCTGAGCCAAAGTCAGATGCTTAATCAACTGAGCCACCCAGGCGCCCCTAAGCTGGGGAAATTTTAGATGAAGTCTAAAACCCTGAACTCAGAGACAACGTTGGAGGAAATTACAGAGAAGGACATGATGATTCATGTCACTGGATCACTCCCTGTATGGGGCATGATTCCCAAATGGGCATGAATGTGGGTGAGGAGTGGAGAGAGAGAGTGTTTGAGAAATCAGAGTGATGAAAGTATTGTTAGTGAGCTTCAGCGAGAGGAAGGGCAGAATGAAGCCCTGGCAGGGGAATGGAGGTGATAAAGCAATGGTGTCTGTATTAGCTTACTTGGGCTTCCATAACACAATACCGTAGACTGGTAGGCTTAAACAAGAGAAATTTATTTTTTTTCACAGTTCTGGAAGCTGGAAGCTCAAGATTAAGGTGCTGTCAGGGTTGGTTTCTGGTGAGACCTCTCTTTCTGGATTGTAGATGACTGCCTTCTGTCTGTGCATTCACGTGGTCTCTTTTATGAGTAGATAATGAGAGAGAGAGAGAGAGAGAGAGAGAGAGAGAGAGAGAGAGAGAGAATGAGAGAGATGTATCTCTTCTTTTTCTTATAAGGACCAGTCCTATCAGATAGATTAGGGCTCCACTCTTACAACCTAATTTAACCTTAATTACCTCCCTAAATACCCTATCTCCAAATAAGATCACATTAGGAGCTTAGGACTACCACACATGAATTTTGGGGGAACACAATTCAGACTATAACTGTGTCCATGGTAACTCTCGTGAATTGTCTTTGAGGGTGAAGTGATTATCCTCTTGGAGGAGAGAAAGGACTCTGAGGATCAGCTAAATGTCAGTCATTACTGATTCATAATCTCTTTTGACTTCTAAAACAACTTGTCATGAGAGAAAATTGAGGCTCACAGATGTTATGGTCACCCAGATAGTGAGAGGTTAAGAAAGTATTCAAACAATAATTTTTATTTTCATACTTCCTTCTCACTGGAGGAGATTTTAACCTGAAATCTTACTGAATTTCTAGGACTATATCTTTAGACCTGGAACTTCCAGGAAGACTACTTGGCAGGATGTTGAGGAGGGTCTCTGAATGGGGAAGTGGCTTCATCAGAGCTATGCTCTGGGGAACCAACCATGTGTGTAGGGCAAGATTGGAAATCATCTAGAAGCCTGTTGAGAGATAATATAAGGGCGGTATAAGAAGTGCTAGATGCCTTTGACATTATGGAGGCATAGTCAGGGTTTTGATAAATGATTGAGTGAAGGCCATGGGGTGAAGGGAGGGAGTCCTGATGAGGTGAAGGCAAGTGACTTGGAGAAGAGTAGTGCCATGACAGAAAGTAACTAAATCTGTGCAAGACATGTGGTATCCCCAAAGTTCTGGCCTCTATTCCATCAGACAATAAGGGGGAACCTCAGGAAAGCCAGTAACTACTTTAAGTTCAATGTTTCCCTTTGGAGGGATGTTGGAGAGGACTTCTTGAACTTAAGGCTAATCTAATGCAGTTAATCATTACTGGTAATTATTTCCCTAATAGTATAACATTAGGCTTAATAATTTATCAAGTGAGAGATGATAAATGAAAAGATAATGGGTCAGGACAGGCAGGCTACATGCCAAAGGGAATTCTGATTAAAAGTGGACTGTTCTCTCCACCAAACTTTGAGGTGAAAGAGGTGAATATCTCTGAACAGCCTACTTTCCTCCCAATTTCCCCTTCTTCTTTTTTTTAAAATTCAAGTGTAATTAGCATACAGTGTTATATTAATTTTAAGTGTATAATATGATTCAACAATTATATACAATTCTCAGTGCTCATCAAGATAAGTGTACTCTTAATCCCTTTTATCTATTTCACACACTCTGCAACCTCCCCTTTGGTGATCACCAGTTTGTTCTCTGCATTTAAGAGTCCGTTTTTTTTGTCTCTTTTTTCTTTTTTCTTTTTTGTTTTGTACTTAAATTCCACAGATTAGTGATACCATATGGTATTTGTCTTTCTCTAATTGTCTTACTTCACTTAGCATTATACCCTCTAGGTCTATTGTTGTTGCAAATGGCAAGATTTCATTCTTTTTTATAGCTAAGTAATATTCCATAGTATATACATATTACCACATCTTCTTTATCCACTCATCTTTGGATCAATTTTCCCCTTTTTAATAAATGGAATCCACCTACTCAAGTCCTGAATCTAGGTATTACCCTTGATTACTCTTTCCCTCATTTCCCACATCTCATCCTTCAAGGGTAACTCTTAGATTCAGGACTCCCGTCAACTTTGTTTCTAAAACATACTCTAATCTCTACCCTTGCCTTTGTCTTGACTGCTACCACCAGAGACCAAACCACTGTCCTTTTACGTAGATACAGCAATAGCCTCCTATATAGTTTTTCTGTTTTCTCCCTTGCCCCTAACACTACATTCTCCACGTACTTGAGAACAATCTTTAAAAGCAAATCAAGTCCTATCCCTCCACAGCTTAAACCAACCCCCTCTCCCAGTGTTTTCCTACACTTAGAATAAAATTCAAACCCCTTATCCTTGCCTGCTAGGAGTTTCGTGAGATATTCCTGCCCAGCTTCCCAGCCTTATCTCACACCACCTGCCTCCTTGCCTATCACACTTCAGTCACTCTGCCCTTCTTTTTGCTTAACTACAACTACTTTCCTTCTGATTTGACACAATGGAATTCTTTTATCACTTCAATCTTAACACAGAGGGCATCTACACAGAGGGGACTTTCTTGACTCTCCATATGGAGCTAGTCACTCTATCACACCCTCTATATTCTCTTCACAACACTGACCATTCTTTGATCTCTCTTTTAAAAAAAATTATTTATGTTTCCTTGGTTAGAATATAAGCTTCCGGAGAGTAGGGAGACTTTCTGAAATTTATTTGTGAAATAGTGTTCTATGTTTTATTACAGATCTGGACCATCGCAGGGATAATAGACAAATAACTACCAGCCTTCCTCCATTGCTAAGAAATATTGGGGATAATTATACTACTTTGATAATTATCAAATGGTGCTATGCCTCTCCTCTTGGGTACAGAAGGACTCTAAAACTTTCTGGGGTTCTCTTGGACCTCAGATGCAATCGAGTTGATGGCACAGTATCATGATTAGTGCAAGATCCTTCTCTTATTTTACCTGATATTTTCTCCTCCATCTCCCATTCACAATCTCATTCTCCTTTTTCCTTCCAAGTTTCTGATCTTGAGGTTTTCATATATATCCTTCCAATCTGTCTACTATCTATATATTTAGACATATGTATATCCTTGAAAAACGCATGTGTTTTGTGCGTGTGTCCATGGGGTCTATGAGACCTTTGTGAAAAAGTAAAAATACTATATTGATTTAGGGAGCTGTTATTAGTAGCATCTCATGTTTCTCGAATTTAATAGTTAAGAATCATTGGGAAGTATATAGGCTCTACCCCTTGACTTTTCTGGTAAGTGAGAGGACTGAGGCCCAGAGGCTTCCTTTAAATGATTCCTTTTATCAAAACTGTCTGCATTTACTGAGAGCCCACATTGGTCTATGTCCTATGTCAGAAGTGTTGGAGGACACACGATGAATGGCACTGGCCCTGCTTCTGAGCCGACAGCCTTTTGGAAGACTTATAAGGGAAGCTTAGTGAGCTGTGTGATTTTCCATGTTTTCTTCACTATTTGGCATTGGGCTGACAAAGGACCCACAGATTTGGGTCAGATTTGATCTGATTTGGGGATACACATTGGCTCTTCTCCCATCCTTTCCTTTTCATCTTCACTATTACCCAAGACCCCACATCTAACTTGTGAACCAGTGGTCCCAACAAACACACAGTCAAGTTCCCATCCTGCCTCTGCTCTTTCTTGTCCTTCTCTTGGGTGACATGTCTCTTCTCTCTTTGGTCTCCTTCTGAGTGTCCTGGAGCATAGAGTCCTTACCAGACTTTCTCTTTGTGTTTCCAGATTGGAGCATCTCTCTTTGCCAGTAACATTGGAAGTGGCCACTTTGTGGGGCTGGCGGGGACAGGAGCTGCTGCAGGCATCGCCACGGGGGGCTTTGAATGGAATGTAAGTAACATCAAAGACACTGTGTCCTGGAGCTGGAAGGAGTTTTAGCAGTCAGTCAGTCACCCAGTTCAGTCTATGCTTAGAGATACTCTGAGTGTTAGGGAACCAACCAGGGCCACCCTCAGGGTGCAGATGGGAGAGGGGCACAGCCTCAGGATCCCCTGGGTTCTGTTCCCCTTCTACCAGAATAATATGAGAAAACCACAGATATGATGGCAATAGTGTTTTTTTTTCTTTAAAAATCCAAGTCCTCCTATTATGCTAAGCAAAATTAATCAGAGAAAGACAAATATATGACTTCTCTCATATGAGGAATTTAAGATACTAAACAGATGAACATAACGGAAGGGAAGCAAAAAAGAATATAAAAACAGGGAGGGGGACAAAACAAGAGACTCAAATATGGAGAACAATAGAGGGTTGCTGAAGGGATTGTGGGAAGGAGGATGGGCTAAAGGAATAAGGGGCATTAAAGAATCTACTGAAATCATTGTTGCACTATATGCTAATTAACTTGGATGTAAATTAAACAATAAATAAATTTAAAAAAATCCAAGCCCTCCTGTACCCTTTTGGCTATATTGGAAGTTTAGAAATTCTTACCACCAGATTTCCACTGTTTATTGTTATTATTATTATTATTATTATTTAAAAGTTTTCTAAATGGTATTTAACTCCTTGTAATCAGAGAAGAGGCAAGAGGAGCTGTGATGTCAGTGGGCAGCCCCCTGACGTCCCCTCTCCTGATGCCAACTGCTATTCCTGTGGGCCAACCAGGCAGCAAAATCCTCTTTCAGCTTCTGATGGTCACTTAAGGGAGTTGTCCCCAGAGGCCCAGGAGAAAATACTTGGTTATTGTCCTGTAGTAGTTGAGGGCCCTGCAGGCAGCAGGATAAGCTAAGGTTCCTCCTGGTTTGACTTTACCTCTTTTTTTTTTGTCTGTTTCAGGCCCTGATTTGGGTGGTTGTCTTGGGCTGGGTGTTTGTTCCCATTTATATTAAGGCTGGGGTAAGTATTTGCTCTGTTATTCCACGTCTTGCTGACAATGTATATTTTTATATGTGTACATATGTAAACATGTATATGTACACAGACATATATATAATATAAGCTCCATCCAGCTGGAAAGCAAAAAAGGCTTTATGGGATGAATGGCAAAGAGCAGCTGTGTCTTGGCTTTCTTTTGCAGGTTATAAACTTTTGACTACTTTTAAAAATTAAACTTTTTTAAAATTTTGACTACTTAAAAACAATTTTTTTAATGTTTATTTTGTTATGGTGTCTTGTTCACAGTAGGCACTTCATATAGGGATATATATCTGTTGCTTCCTCCTCCAGGGCAAAGACCTGCCTTCTTGGTTATGTACAGTCATGTATTCATTTAAAAAAGTATTTGTTGGGCACCTTAAATGTCCAGGGACAATACCCAGCTACCCCATGCAGTGGTAGGGCATGTGGGATAGAGATGAGCAAATGGCTAGAGAATAGGGGCCATCTGGCTACATCACAGACTCCTCTGACCCATGAGGGTTAACTTTTGACCATATATCTGATACCACGTGGATGTCACTGCTCTGCTTGCTCTGGATCTTCTGGTCACTCTGACTGATGGTGACCTCCATTACATCCTATGCAGGTGGTGACGATGCCAGAGTACCTGAGGAAGCGATTTGGAGGCAAGAGAATCCAGGTCTACCTCTCCATTCTGTCCCTGTTACTCTACATTTTCACCAAGATCTCGGTGAGTTCACTACCCTGGGGAAGGGCATTGGCTATCTCAGAACCTGTTGCCTTAGTACATCCTGGCCCACCAAGGGGCAGCAATGTTTGTTTCTATTAACTTGGTCCCTTAGGTTTTCTTATTCTAAGGAGTAAAGTCCTATTTCATGCATCAAAGAGTCAACACATGGAATTCCTTACCCTTCACCATGTGAAAGGTTAAAAATATAAACAGATTAAAGAAGTTTGAGTGAAGACTGTTCTTAATAGAAGATTGAAAGGAACTTCGGAATATCTAAGGGCTAGTTCTAACCTAGAGTTAGCTGTAAATCTTTGTGCCTGGAGAGATCAGAATCTGGCTCTAAGTGATGATTCTAATACACCCAAACATGGGCAGTCAGTGGAAAATCTTGAAGTGACCTCAGAAATTCTCCCTTTTCTTTTATGGACAGGGAAATGAAAACTGGGATTAGAGAATACTTGCTCAAGATCCTGAATCAAAAGTAGAATCCAGACCTCTGGCTCCATCTCGCTGTTCTTTTCATTGCATGAGGCCTCTTGTCTGTTTTTTTAAATCTGTTTTTTCTTATGTTGCTCATATTTTTGTGTCATTTCTAAGAATCTATTGCCAAATCCTAAGGTAGAGAGAGGAGTGGCATTTTCCGAGACCACATAGGGAGTGGCTCCAGCTTTTCCTGTTGGTCAACAGTTACAAAGTGCTCACTGCTCTATCAGAGTTTTCTCATTGGGTATAATCAGTTTTCCTCCTTTTCCTTGTCCTTCTCTATCCAGGACCAAAGGTAAGATTGGACCAATATCAGCATCTTGCAAAGATTTGTCAGTGAAATACGAGTCAGGTTGGATCTGAAATGAGCCTTCTGCTCTAGCTGGGTAGAGTACTAACAATAGCTGCTAACGCTTTTATTTTCCTGGTTACTTAAAGCCAAGATAACTACAATATTAAATCACATTTGTAATTATTTTTATTTTGGAAAATTTCAAACATACATACCCAGAGAAAGTACAATGAGCATTTGTGGACCTAAATCTCATCACTCTGCTTTAAAAATTATTATCAGTTTGCCATTCTTGTTCACCTATCTCTTCTAACTTTTTTCCAGAAGTATTTTAAGTCAAATCCCATATATTATGTCATTTAACTGTGAATTCTTCAGAATACACCTTTGACTTTTAAAAGTTTATTTATTTATTTTTGAGACACACAGACAAACAGAGAGAGAGGAGAGAGAAACAGAGAGAGAGAATCCCAAGCAGGCTCCACACTGTCATTGCAGAGCCCAACTCAGGGCTTAAACTCATAAACCGTGTGATCATGACCTGAATTGAAACCAAGAGTGGGAGGCTTAACTAATTGAGCTACCCAGCTGGCCACCTTTGACTTAAAAAAAAAAAAAAAACTGTTGTGCTATTATCACACAAAAAAATCCACAGGAATTTCTTAATTTAGGTAGTTTAATACCTGGTCCGTATCCAGATTTTCCTGATTATATAAAAAATTTCTTCTTACAGTTGATTTGTTTGAATCAGAATCCAAATGAAGTCTACACATTGTATTTGACTATACTTTCTTTAAAGGAAATACCTATATCTATATCTTCAGTTTACCATAATTATGTTTTTCTTTTATATCATTACCTTTCAGCCCTTGTCCTGGCCTACATGCACATACTTTTAAAAAATTGTGTTGTTTGTCTTTTTCTATTGTTGAGTTGAAAGAGTTCTTTATGTGTTTGGGGTTCTAGACCCTTATCAGATATAGGATTTGCAAATATCCTCCTTTTTGTAGGTTGTTTTTCCATTTTCTTGATAACATCCTTTGAGGCACAAAAGTTTTAAATCTTGATGAAGTTCAGTTTATCTGTTTTTAGTTTATTTGCTTATGTTTTTGCTGTAATTTCTAAGAATCCATTGCCAAATCCGAAATCATGAAGATTGGTCCCTATGTTTTCTCTGAAGAGTTTTATATTTTTAACTCTTAGCATTTAGGTCTTTGATCCATTTTGAGTTAATTTTTGTATATGTTGTGAGGTAGGGGTTCCACTTCACTCTTCTGCATGTGTATATCCAAATCTTTCAGCACTATTTGTTGAAAAGACTATTATTTCCTAACTGGATGGCTTTGCACATACATTTTTATACAACTTAATGAAAATGTGCTTTTGCCTATAGGGCTGATAGAGCTTTGTCTTGGAGTTGGGACTGATGCCCAGAATACTGCTCCCTCCTTGTCCAGCTTCCTGACTCAAACTGCTGTTGTCCTTGACTGTTCCCTTTGTGTTTTGCCACCATTGTGGTGATTTCACTAACTTCAGATTCTCCTCCTCTCCTCAGGGTTAGTTTTTAGTTATAAAATGAAGACGCTGGGCTTTTCAATCCTGTGTCATTAGATATCAGTGTTCTGAGCCTAGACTGGGAAATGCTGGGAGGGGTGGAGAAATCAGTCTTCCTGAGGGAGGGAAGAGCAGATATAGGAAGAGAAAAAGAAATATAATCAGGGAAGGAGAGGAGGTCACCCTGGAGCTAGAGGCGGAGTTGGCAAGGGAACCGCTTCTTAGTTTAGCTTGTGAGGTGGCATCTGTCTAATGAGCATTTAGAGGAGGGCATTGGGATTCTCCTTCTTGGAACCAAACCTCCAAGTCCACAGTTCAAGCAGGTCGAAGTCTGTTGACTGTAGTTGCCATGGAAAGGGTACTCTTTGCCCTTGTTGCTGGTGTGGGTAGTCATATAAATAAACTAGATGCCCAACCTCTCTCCTTGCCTTCCAATCACCTCACTTATCGTTCAGGTTACTGATTAAACTCCCTTGACTTGGGAGCCCCCAGGCAGCTGAGGGGCAGTCTCACTCAGCTCAAGTCCTGATGGAACCTATTTCCCAGCAGTCAGCTTTTTCTGAATTTTGCTTTTAAATAGTACTTGATATAGGCTGCTCCCTCTCTGAATGTTTTCTGGGGCTTCTTGCTGGAGGCTTTGCCCAACATCCTACCTGCTCCATCTGCTGCCCAGAGTCAGTGAATCCTTGACTAATATGTAAGAATGATGAGGGTTGCCCTTTATTTAGTATCTCTTGCTTAGATTCCAAGAGGGGCTTTACTTATTCTATCTCCAGTTCACATAACAGTGCTGCATGGGTAAGGATTTCTATTTTATTTTCCACTGAAACTGAGTTTCAGAGAAGTTAGGTTATCTATCCCAAATCACATAGGAAGTGTATGACAAAACCGGGATTGGCATCCAGGTCTCTCTAGTCTCTGAGTCTGTGTTCTCACAGTTCTGCTCTGTGCTGGGATGGGATGAAAGCATAGCATGATGGAATGGGATAGATCATCTAGTTCTATATCCTATGGTTCCATTTTATGGATGGGGAAACTGTTCCCAAGAAGAGAAAGGACTCTGTGGGGTTAAAAAGTAGCAGAATTTTAGGATAAGCAGCAGGGTCCCTATTATTGAATCCAAACCTTTGGCATTATGTAGCCCCTGCCTTCTTTTTTTTTTGTTGTTTTTTAAAGCTTATTTATTTATTTTGAGAGAGAGAGGCAAAGAGAGAGAGAGAGAGAGAGCAGACTCTGCTGACAGTGCAGACCCGATGCAAGACTCTATCTCATGACCATGAGATCATGACCTGAGCCAAAACTGAGAGTTGGACGCTTAATTGACTGAGCTACCCGGGCAGCTACCCAGATGACCCCTGCCTTCTAAGTCTTTCATTTCTTCAATACAGAATCGGTTAAAATTCAAAGCCTTAGGAAAAATGAAGATAACCCATTAAATGACTATTAACAAATTTCCAAGAGTAGGATTTCAGAGGACTATGAGGAGAGAGCATTGACTGCACACTGGTATGAAGGATCTGAAGGAAGGACATTTAGGCATAGGGGAGGGGCAGGGAAGAGTCAGACAGATGAGACTTTGTCTCTATAAATTTGGCTGACTTCAGGTTCACCATGAGTCATAGAACATGAAATCATTAAAATAATTATGCTGATGTCGAATGTACCTCCTAGGAGTTCACATTAAGATACACGTGAGTTCAAAGTTCATGAACAAAAGAAAAGAATTGTTAGTTAATAAAGTAAGATAGGTATTTATTTACATTACACACAAAGATTAATCAATTTTGATGTGTGTGTGTGTAGAGGCATGGGCAGTTTGTGATGGGTAAGAAGAGAAGAAGGGGTCTTGTGAGATCCAAGTCCGCATAAAGAACAACTAGGGACCTGCCAGGAAGACTTGGGGAGGACATAGGGATCCAGTGAGTGTGTGATTGATGGGAGAGAAGAAGCATTTCATGTGCAGGGTCCAGTTGTGACCCAGGCCTTTGAGCAGCATTGATGTGGAATATTGATTATGGCTATTGTCTTGTGGCCAGATTTTGGGCTTTGAGATCCAGATTTGATTATTCTTCCATGCACTCCACTGAGTTGTATTGGCTCCTTGCTCTCCCCCTCCCCAGCACCCTGCCTTATCAAGTTCTGAGAAGCATTCTGCTCTGTAAAATTTCCTAGTATCACATACTTTATTCACATATGCACAATCACTTGAGATAAGCCTCAGACTTTATGAATTACATGTGATGACTGAATGTCCCTGTTTATGTTTCCTGGAGCTATTAACATGACTGCAATAAACTTTTACGGCAACTCCACTGTCCATTTTGGATCCTTGAGTGGAAATAAGAGCTTTGACTTTTGCTTAAGGTTTGAATGCTCATTACCTGAGCCATTCGCTTTCACAAGTGAAAAGAGAAATTTGAGCAATGGGGCTTTCCATCTCAAATGTCGTTGCCAGGCAGGATTTATTGGGTGCTCAGATACAACTTGGAACAGAATGGGCAGCAAAAGTATACATATAGAATCACAGGATCTCAAAGCATCTGAGCTGAGATGAAGTAATCTGTCCAAGGCTCATGGCCAGAGACTCAGTGACTCTAAGAGGTTTTCTCAACTGAGTCTCTAATTTTATTATTCCCATGAGTCCCATGGACATTGTTCAGTCAAATTTTCAAAGTGACAGGAGCAAAGCTTTTTACAAAAAGCTTGAATCTAATTTCATGTTTTTGTAAATACAGTTTTATTGGATCATAGCCACACCCATTTGATGTATTGTCCATGGCTGCTTTCATGCTTTGACTGCAGTGTTGAACAAGTTGGACAGAGACTGTGTGGCTTACAAAACATGAAACATTTATTACCTGATCCTTTACAGAAAAAGTTTGCTGACCTCTGGTTTAGAGTGTGATAATTTTCTTTTTTTTTCTTTTAAAATTTTTTTTAATGTTTATTTATTTTTGAGACAGGGAGAGACAGAGCATGAGTTGGGGAGGGGCATAGAGAGAGGGAAACACAGAATCTGAAGCAGGCTCCAGGCTCTGAGCTGTCACCCAGAGCCTGACGCGGGGCTCGAACTCACAGACCGTGAGATCATGACCTGAGCTGAAGTCGGACGCTCAACCGACTGAGCCA